>PVJC01005941.1:0-56729 GCA_004026665.1 Murina feae | reverse complement strand
GGCCCACTATCACCCTTCAAGCCTAAAACACAGGGGCTTCACAGTTCTAAACACTGGAGTTGGCCTGTTTTCTTCAGAGCCTTCGGAGCCATCGGGACAGAAAAGTCACCTGAGAGGGACTCCTGACTTCAGGGGCTGGCGTGGGGCAGGACATGAGAGGCCAAGACAAAAGGAACCGCAACTCCCAGTGTCAGGTCTCTGCCCGCCTGATTGTGTCGCAAGGCGCTCTGAAGGAGACGCTGCCCCTGGGAGCTCACTCCAGGCTTTTAAGTCAGAACAAACGCAGGGAGGGAGTCAGAACCTGACAGTCACCGCGCAGAGGACTCTCGGAGGAACAGCCATTATTCTATGATCCCATTTACATAAATAATGCATAACTATGGTTAAATGCATGCATTTTCCCTCTGGAAACAGTTGGTAGGACTTCCTTTTACAGAGAAGGAAACTTTAGTTTTCATTTTATCCCTTTACATGTTGTTCAGATTTCATTATTATGTGTACATACTGCTTTTTAAGCTTCTCTTAAAAACTTCAACAGGGATGACCTGGACAATGAGGTTAGAAGCTGTTTTGTCTCTGACTTTTGTGCAATTTTTTAAATTTAAAAAATGATTTAAAATAAAAAACAGGGACAGTACCTTCATATCTGCTTCGCCCGCGCTGCGTGTACCCTGACAGAAGAAGTTGTATTTGCCTTCCCATACTCCTGTCACTAACTAAAAAAAAAAAGAAGAAAAACCAATTACCAACACTATCAGAACATTAAAGACCTGATCAATGAAAGTTCATTAGTTTCAGAATCACTGAAAATTGACCTTGGGCTGGCTGAGACAAGTCTGCTCTGAGCAAAACACATAATGACAGGGGAGTGTGAATAAAGCTTAAGCTAAAATGACCTGAGCCTCAATTTCACAAAAAGTGGACTGGGTGACAGAGGAGGAGTCTAGCCCAGAGCACTCCTGGCTGCAGTTTTCCCAGCTGCTTCTTTCCAAGCTGACTTCCTTCAGATTCCTCGATTCCTGAGGCCATCACAAGCGCCCTGCCAATTCCAAGGCCTCCACAAACCCAACCGCAGGCTCCCAGCCCTGCTCCCAGGTCCTCAGGCTTTGCCTCAGCCACTGCTTCTTAAACCTGTGTCCAACCAGAGGCACCTCAAGGGCATATTGCCACACAGACTGCTGGCAGGGCTTCTGATCCAGCAGCAGGCCGCCTGGGGCGGGCTCTAAGGATTCTTATTTCTAACAAGTGCTCGCACTTCGGGAACCACTGCTTTAAGTCTAGGGGTCATTTAGTCCAGCCTCATCATTGTTTCCTGTGGCCGTGTCATCTGCTGGATCCATGCATTAGACCTCTACAGACAGAGGAAGCTGTGCCCATTCCTCAGAATTCCCTGTGGGGGCCACAGTGTCCTCATGTGCACACGATGAGGACACCTGGCCTGGAGGAGACCCACAGACCCACTCCAACGTTCCAGAGGAAAGGTCTGATCTGACCAACCTGTGCATGTCCACTGTCTACCACGTTCTAGACAAACACTCTCGAGATGCTATTTTTGTCCAGGTAAACTGTAGGTCCCTGCTTCCTCCTAAAGCCTAGGGCAACCTCGAATGTTCCTGGTGATGGTGCTGCTCGCGGCCAGCTGGCACCAGATGGGGAGACATCTGAGAAGGCCAACCTTGTGCCTGATCTCATCCCAGTGTCCCACCCCAGGACTGGCCCTGGTGCTCTGAGTGCATTCTCCAGTGTGGCTGCATAAGCATCGCATGGGAACTTACAAGACAAGCAAATTCTTGAGCCCACCCCAGACCTTCAGAACAAAAACTCTGGGGATGGACCATTAAGGCAGAGCCTCCAAGTCCTGGATCACGGAACCTTTGAGAATCTAATACTGTGATTTACAAAGTGTGGCAGCAGCAGCAGCTGCAGCAGCGTCACCAGGAATTTGTTAGAAATCGCAAGTCCCACACACTTCTTACTGACTCAGAAATTTCTGGGTGAGAAGCCCAGGGGCGCAACAACAGGTTTCCGGGTGATCGGATGTAGTTAGAGGGTAAGAATCACTGGCCAGAAGCTGTAGTTCCCATTCTAGCTGCATAACTGGATCACCCGGGGAGTAACAAGTGCTAACTTCTAGCCTCCTCCAGGCCATTAAACCAGAATCTTGAGGAACCTTTACAAAGTTCTCAAAGTAATTCTGATGTGTAACTAGGAGTGGTAACCAATTATGTCGAGCTCCTTAACTTCAAATAAGAAATGATTTGCATCCCAGTGCTTGATGTAACTGAGAACACAGGATTCCAGAGCCTTCCCTTTCCCTCCATCTTTGAGCAGAGTTTAACTGGGGGAGCAGCTCCCTCAGGGAACAAAGGATTGCAGGGTCTAAAGACACATTGCTAAATCTTCTCCAGTCTGACCTCAGAAGTAAATTCTGGCAGTGGGTGTAGCCAGTGAATTCCCTGCTTAGAACCTGACTGTTCCATTCACTTCCTTTTCATTCCTTCTACTTTGTCATCTTCTATAATAAAAAAGCATTAAGAATTAACACAGGTTTCCATGGACAAAGGTTAACTCAGACTTAGAGTACAGGAGGGGAGGCATCATTCTACGATGGAAGCAAAATAAATCTGATTAAAACATCTGTTGGAGGCTAAAGAACTCAAACTTAGGTCTTGGGTGGTGAACTTCCCAATACTGAGAAGCATAACACAATACACAAACCAGAAGCTTCTCAATGGTCCACCTCACTGCCGAGCCCACCACGCATCCACCTCAGAGGCTCCTGACGGCACTCTTCCAGACTTCACTGCCGCACTCAAACCAGAGAATTCTGGCCTTCCTGGCCGCCCCCCTCCCCACCTCCCCCCCAGGTGAATTTCCAGGGACCACCCAAGGCAGCTCTTTGGAAAGAAGCCGGGCCTGAGCCCTGGAGGGAAAGATGACATGTTCACTTCAGCACTGTCTCCTTGCAGGGATGGAGGGAAGGCCAGGACTTTGCTGGGAAAGCCTCTGGGGTCTGTTACGCACAGTCATGAGTCACCACAGGGTCACTGCTGCCACTCACACCACAGAATTCTGTGTTTAAAACCCTCTGGTGACTTGTCACTGACTTCAGAATGAAACCCTAAATCCTAGGCACAGTATTCAGAAATACACGTTCTTCCACAGTGATCCTCCACGCTAATCCTTCTCCCTGGCCAATAGCAGGCCTGACCCACCTCCATCCCCCAAGCCCGCCTCTCCTTAGCCACTGCACACAGCCAAGGGGAAGAGCGCAGATGTGGGCACTAGCCAGAACAAGGCTAACTCCTCGCTGATCAACTGTTTAGCTGGGTGATCGATCTGGGGAAGGTATTTTAATCTCTTTAGGCCTCAGTTTCTTCACTGTTCAAATAGGATAAAAATAATACTCCCGCCTCTTAAGGCTGACGGAAATGAGCAATGCTTCTCTTATCCCAGCTGGAATGCAGGGTAAGCACAATCGGTGTAAGCCAGTGACCATTCCTTTCTTCCTTTCAGCTGGGATGCCCTCTGCAACCGATCCCCCATCTCCAGCTCTCAAAATCCCGTCTACCCTTCCAAGTTGTGTTAAAACTATTCATGACTGCTCCCTGCAGCACTCCTGCCTGCTGCCCATCCTCCCTCCAAGCTCACTCTGCGTGACTCGTACCTACGCGCTCACGTGCCCCCTTTTAGGCCCTCGTTCATGGGTCTGTTTGAAGCAGCTTGCAAGAGCTCAGCAGTGCCTGTGGCTCCCGCCTCCACGAATCCGGTGCGGGCACTTGTACACAGAAGTGCCCCAAAGTATCAGCGGAACTGCTGACAGCAGCTCAAGGTGCTGCTCTTGTCCTCCAGGTCCAGGTCTGATGTTTTATTTGTAGGGGAAAAAAAGGAAAGGCTTTGTTTTTGCTTTGCAAATGGAGGAACTGGAAAACAACGAAGTGTCTCAATGGGGTTTGAATGTGCCATTTATCTGAATTCTGTTCACAGGATGAAAACCGGTCTTCAAGAAATATACTGGTGACGTGGAAAGTTCAATTCTTAAATATCTGGGGCTTCAGAAGGGTTAGAATGGCAACACACGAGAACCAACAACTGAATTAAATTGTACTAATCTACGAGTCTCAGAGCATCCTCCACAAAGCCAGTATCAGCGGCCAGTATCAGCGTCCTCTCCCCCATCCCCGTCAGAAGGAAACCGCACACTTCTGTGCTTTCAGACCCTGTGGTGACTCATGACTGTGCGTAACAGACCCCAGAGGCCTTCCCTCCAGCCCTGCAAGGAGACAGTGCTGAAGTGAACATGTCATCTTTCCCTCCAGGGCTCAGGCCCGGCTTCTTTCCAAAGAGCTGCCTTGGGTGGTCCCTGGAACTTCACCGCAGGGGAGGGCAGGACTGTACTCCCGTGAAGGAGCAGCTCCCACCACCTGGACACCCCTGAGCACTCAGGGGAGCACCACACTCTACCTGGCTTCTCCCAGGTAACTGAGGGACAGCGGCATCACACAAACCACATGTGCTCTCTCCTTCCGCAAAGTAAAGCCAGGTGAATCAGGCCATAAACCTGCGAAGAGTTATGATTAAAGCCCAGCGAGCAGCTTTCTTCTCTCTTTGTGAGACAAACCCGGTAGCCAAAGGTGGTTTCCTGCACCTTCTCAATTAAAGAAAAGTGAGGCGGTGCCACAGCTGGGCCTGGGATGACGCAGTTCATGAAGTGAGTCATTTCTACTGCTGAGATTTGACTTTTCTCAACTGACACCGCATTTAACCACAAAGGAGGAGTAGCCTTTAGCAAGATATCCATTTCTATGGTACCTTCCGGAACGCTACCAAGGCAGCTCCAGGAACAAGGTCATTTGAAACACTTAAAAAACAAGCAGAAAAATGTCGTCCTGGGTGGCCCTTATCAGTCATTCACCCCAACACCCCAAGGTGTCAGAGCAGCAAGATAACTCCTTTGGTGATCACAGCTTGATGAGCTGTGTGGTGATTCTCCCCCACGCGGAAACGCAGTGAGACAGAGACCGTCCACACTGGCATGCAAATGCATCGAGGGGCATTTCTAAGCAACACCTCTAAGTGTGTGGGGTTGACCACTTCACAACTTGGCTTCTAGGTGAACTTCCAAGTGTATATTTTTAGACCTAGCAGAGGCACATGCTTTTCCTAAGGAAACAGGCGAGAGAGGGGTGGCCTGGGACCAGCGCGCAGGCATCCTGACTCTCAGCACAGAGCAACGTCGCACAGCGGTTCCTAGCTCCCCGGCTCTTCTCGGAGTGTGCGCCCTTAGTGGGCACAGTGGGGCTCCTCCACCCGTGAACAATTCGGAGAAGCAGCCCTTTAGCTGCATCTTTATCTTCAGCAGATGCTTGGTTTACAATTAACCACCAGCTCCTCCAAACTTAAAAGTACCTATTCCCTCTAGGGTTTAGCTGGCCCATCTCAGCAGGGCCGTTACGGAAGAGGGTCAGGTCAAAACACGTGGTTTTGAATTTCAAACCATTCATGTCTGGAGCATAAGGATGCTCATTAAGAGAATTTTACACCCATGACCTCCAAAAGTGTTTCACTCCCCTTCTGACGGGGAACACCACCGGGTTAAAGCTGAATGGAATACTCTCAGTTAAGTCAGAAGGAGAGGCTCGGTACACTAGAGGATTCTTAAGAACAAAGCACAAAGAAACAGCTTGTCTTCAAGCCCAACCTGGAACAGGTATGTCTGGCATCTCTCCCTGAACTCCAGGCCTGGCCCTCTTTGCTGGCAGTCCTTTTCTCTCTGCTCGGGCCTCCTGAGGAGTGGTTTCAGGTAGGCTGCTTCCACATACTCGGCAAGAAGCACTTACTTTATATTTCATGGGGGTGGTAGTGGCTGGGGAGAGAAAAACCTTAAGCGAGATTTAGCTTTTTGAGGCAGTGTTGGCCAGTGGTTTGGATCCCAGGTCCACCGGGTGCTTTCTCTCTGCAGAAAGGGGGTGATAATAGGAAAATGAACTTTAAATGAGTTAGCCCAGCACCTGGCATGAGGCAGGCTCTATAGAAATCTTTGCTAGGAGTCTAACCAAATGATAGCAAAATAGCTTCCAACACTCAACAGCCCATGAGTAGGTCTGAAGTGGGGCTTCTCCTACCGTGTCCAGAAGCCCCAGCCAGAGCATCCTTTGCACAATTTAAAGAGAGACCCAGCCTAACGACGGGCTTTGCAGCCTCAGTTTGCTTCAGCCGAGGGTTTGCAGAGTGATGAGCTCCTGTTACACCAGCTGCACAGCGGTGTTACCACAGGTTTGCGGGGTCAGTTTAGAGGAGTCCGGCCGGGCTTTGGACCAACCCCAAGCTGCCTCTATACCGGAAGGCATTCCTGTCTCTTCCCCTGGGTGGGAGGGGTGAGGAGAAGGCTGTGTGAGCCGCATCCTTCTCTCCATTCACCCCGCTAAATGGCATTCCCTCAGGGCAGGGCCAGGTACACAAGGGGCAAGCAACAGTGGAGCCTGCCACTCCCTGAGAGGGTTCTTTCTGAGCAAGGAATTTCAGCTGCAAGGGAACTGGAGAGTGGGAAGTATTTCAGGCAATGCTCAGGTCTGTAAGTATTCATCTCACCAGATGTTTCAACTTTTCTGTACCTCTCTTAAATGGGAAAAAGCAGAATAATAAATATTTTTTCAAAGGATTTTGGCAAACAAAATAAATTTTTTTTTATAAAACTCAATAATCAATTGCAAGGTCTCTTAAGTGTTTTTCCAAATGTCATTTTCCCACAATAGCGTATCTATTTTAGGAAAGACTGAAGGGAAAGAAAAACAAGACTGTTTATAATATAATGTTTCCAAAGCAACTGCTCTGTGGTTCTATCGAGGATGCTCAAAGCCAGAGCCCTTGGGGGAACTCCTGTCAGGTGCCTGGGGAGCTACCCCCCCCAGCAGCCACCCCCCAGTTAGAGGCTAGAAAGCACAGGCAGAACACTCATCCCCTCAAATGCCCAGCTTCTTTCATCTTCCCAATAATGCAGCATCAGAAATCTTCAAAAGGATCTCAGAAAACACTGACGTCTGGTCCTAGCAAGACAGCAAAAGGAACAAAAGCAAAACCAACTCCCCCACTATTAACACAAACACAGAAATGCTGCATGAATCACCAAAAACGCCAACGGCATTGATGCCTAATTACAAGGTGAGGTTTTTCCTAAAAAAAAAAAAAAAAAAAAAATGATTCTGTAAAAAGGAAGTTAGTCCTTTTAAAATCTTTCTTTTATTTGGGAAGACACGTTTACCTGAGATGACCCCAGCAATTGCTAGTTTGAGTTCCTTAACAGGATGCCCAACAAACCACGCTACTTTTTTTTTAATGATAAAGAAATTTAATGTAGATTTAATATTTATTACCAGAGGCATGGCATCACAGACATAGCTGAAATAAACCTTTTAAAAGAATATTTTTAAAAGCAATACAGCAAATGGTTCAGTTTGGAGATCACTGTCTTACATCTCTATCATGGAGAAAAACAACAGCAATGTTTCATGTTACGGAATGAAAAAAGAATGAGCAATGAACTTTTAGAAAGAAAATATAGTCATTGAAACTAAAAACTAATGAAACAACAGATTAGAAAATTGAAAGAATGAGTGAATTAGAAGAACGCAGAAGAGAGGTAGAAAGGCACAAAAAAATACAGAAGAGAGGGCATGTGAGGTCTGAGAATGCTCTACGCGTGTCTAATGGAGCCGAGGAGGCCCTGGAGGTGGATGGAGGGAGAGAGGCGGTCAAGGAGAAGATGCCAGTACTTTCTCAAATTAATGAAACAAATTCTCAGATTTCAGGCACACGGCCCCGAATGAGGTAAATAAAAATGGATGACTAAGCACACTATTTTATTTTTAAATGCAATTTTAAAATACCTGGAAAGAAAAAAGGTGACCTACAAATGTACAAAAATGAGACTGCAGCATAATTCTCTGGAATAAATCTTCAGAGTTCTCAGGAAAACTAGATTACTTTAGAATTCTACACCCTGTTTTAAATACTGTTCAAGCATAAATACAAATAAAATGGTGTCAAGTATATACTCATAGAATGTATCCTTTACAGAAAAGAACTATTTCAAAAGGAAACTGAACCTCAAAGTAAAGAATGGATTTCACAGATCAATAGTGAGAGAGAAAAAATCAGTAAGCATTGATTGTGATAATGACGATTGATTAGGACCTTAGGAAAAGGTGGAACTAAACACTTGCTAACAATAAAATGGAGGATGGGGAATCAGAGATGAACTTTTCTAAGCTCCTTGTATTATTTAGGAAAACAGAAACAACCACTGTAGACTCTATTAACTTAAGAATGCCTGTTAAGGCCTGCCAGTGTGCTCAATGGTTAGAGCACTAGCTGCATACCCTTTGCTTTCCTCTATCCTAATGTATAGACCAACAAGGGAAGAAACGATGCGGGATAAACACTGTCAGGACAGTCATCCTGCAAGCCCGTGATCTGTGTGAGAGGAGGCACATCCATCAGAGCCTTTAATGGAAAAAAAATGTGTCACGTTCCTTGGGAATGGGGAAGCAAACCTCGCTGAAAAAATCATGCCCTCACAGCTTCACAGAGGAACTGAGCCTTGAATCGAGTCCTCAAAAATGAGACAGAGGCTGTCAAACCGAGGTGGGCCTGGGTCAGAAAGGAGGAGGACATTTTTAAGGGGTAGGGTCCAAAGAATGGAAGAGCCTGGTGCTGGAGGGGGCGGGGCAGTCGAGTAGAGCTGGGCATAATGGACAGGTTACGAAAGCTCAGCGTTTCCTCCTAAGGAGAGGTTAGCAGGCAGTTCTCTCTGTTCGAAGTCACGTGGGCTGTGCAATACTAACCCCAGCAGCTACTGAAGAGTCCCAGGATCAGGGCAGGGAGCAGGCTGAAACAGAGACAGTCCCTCTTGGACACACAGAGATGTGCAGTGCTGGACTATCACAAATCAAGCACTTAGATCCCCTCTGCTTAGTGGTAAGGCCGAGGCAGAGAGAGGGCAGCAACACACCAAAACGGTTCCACATCAGGACAGAGCAGCTGCCTAAGTGAGAGCCTCGTATTTGACATGTGCACACAGAGGAGGCAGACGCGGCTCACACAGCTTGCTGGGTGGGCCAAGGGAAGCGCAAGCCCCGCCTCGTAATCTGGAAAAGCCGCAGCTTCCCATTGAGTAGGTGGGGATTCCCAGTCTGGAGTTTGGGACAAGGGGAATGACAAGGAGACAGTTAAAAAAACAAAAACAGCGGGGCGTTTATTCAGATGAAATATGCCCTGACTCTCTGATGGAAAGGAACACAAGATTTTTTATGTTTGCTATGGGGGAACTTTTACAAAGCTGAGTTAATGCAAACTAAGTTGTTTCTCTCTTATAACTTCAAATTTTATTTCTGAATAAGGAATAAGATTGCCATTGATTGTATCTTAGATAACCCCTAATTTACCAAGTAAAAGCTAAAGGCTTGCATAAAGTCCTGTACTTTCAATTCTAAAACATCTCACTGTTCAAATATACTTCTAATCAGGGGTCTATGACCTCTTTCCTGGAGATAAATACAAATTCATGAGATAAGTAAAAGTTAATCCATGACTCTCTTCTTAATTTTCTTCCTAACAAATGCATAAACTATGAACAGTCTACTTTCTTTCTACATTTTAAACTCAGTTATTCGATGTTAAAACTGTGTTCTTCTAGCAATTTTACAGTTTCTGGGATTACCCCCATTTCCTTCTTATCTCTTTTCTGTCAAGATTTCTCCTGGTCTGCTTTAGTGATGATTTTTTTTTTGTCTTAACCTAGAACTTGCAAAGGCAGCTCTGAATTCATGCCACAGGATTAAATAAACAAAAATATCAATGACTAAACATTTATTTTTCAAATTCTTTACAGACCCAAATATGTAGATAAGCAAGAGGGTACAGATTAACAATCATGACCATGTCAATTGTGTGGCCACAGGCAAACGACTCTAACTCTTGGGATATTTCTCTGAAACCAGGGCCCTCTGGGCTCCACGACTGCCTCAGCTTGTTCTGTTCTGCAGCTCCCTGGCTGCCCTCCTGCTTTACCCCTAGAATATAAGTGCTAAGTACAAAAACAAAGACTAGCAGTGAAAATGAAACCAAAAAACTTGACCAACGATCTGTTGTCATGGTATTTCTGATGAGATCGTGTCAGTACAGAGGGGAAGAAAAAGCCGAGCGTAACTATCGCTGAAGCTGGAGTACCAGGGCTTATTTCAAACGCAGGCATATCTGACCTGGGGACAGTGCATAGTCTTACTTTGATTTAAGGAATTACTGCCCCTCATCGGTGACTTCTCTCTGTATTTTAAATTGTTATTTTTCTGGCTCTGTGTATTTCTTAAATTTCCAGTCAATGCACAGGCACTGCTCAGTGCCCTCTGTTATGCTCATGAACCTGTCAGGGGAAAACCTATACTTACCGTAATGCTTTCACTCATTTATACAAAGCAGCCATTTATGCAGCACTTGCGGGCCCCCCCCCCCGCCACCAGGAAATGATCTGTTTAAGGGAGGTTACATGATGAAGCTACTGCTATATCTTAGGGTCAGAGAAACATTCAAGAAATCAGGTGCTTAAGTTTTATAAGACTTAATAATCTTCCTTTTTTTTTTCTCTAGACAACTGCTATATGTAATAAGAAACCCTGTAAGAGCTTTCTTAATGAACTAGCTCTAGCATCTATCAATTATGAGAAAGTAAACAGTTCATTCTAAAAAAACCTGCCAGCTGGCTGCGGTTTTGTCTCTTGGACACACAGAGATGTGCAGTGCTGGGCCCAAGAGTCACTCCTGCGCACTGGCCCTGCCTCCAGTCCTGCCATCTCCATCTTGCAGCCTAATTATACTGCCTTTGTTCTAGAATAGGACAGAAATAAAGCAAAAGAGGAGCTGTAAGCATTTGACAGAGCGTCAAGCATAAAAAGTAATGATTCCTAGCATCTAGTGTTTTAGTTACAAAATCGTTACCATGGCTTATGAAATACGTGTGGGAGAACAAGACACAGACCTCCCACAGCTACAATACCTCTGATGATCAGATGCAATGTTTCCCAATAGCTTATACAACCATATCCATCCTCATACACAGCCAGCCACACGCAGACAGGGAGCCATCACAGCCTGAGGCTGACGCAAATTTATTCTTTCTTTAAACACTAATTTTAAGATTTGTATTCAGCACTCCCCTTCCTTCTCCCCTTTATCTTATTCACTGCTCCTTGGAGAATTAAAGCCACAACAAAAGGTCAAAAATCTGAACAGGACTGCTTAAAAGTGTCTGTTTTAGGTATGGCTTAATTCTCCACCCCACAGATGTAGCTATAATTCTGTGTTGTAAGACACTTGTGTTTTAAGCCTGAAAGGTGTTTCCCCTAAAATTGTGCGTACTACTGGAGGGCAGTCCCCCAGCCCTCCCTCAGCTTTTAAAGGCTGTATTACTATACTTTGCAAAATAGGAAGGACATAGTATCGATTCTGGTTTGTCTTTCATTTTTATTTAAGCTACATTTGACTTTGAGATCAATGTGGTCTCCAACATTCCAGTTATACGGAAGAAATTAATTGGGTCTGAACATATGCAGACCACTCAAACCTTAACACAGATCTCCTATCCACTCTTCTTAGCTTTTAAAAAATGACTTGTCAGATCTCAAACCTATTTACAGTTATCAGATCAGGACAGAGGCTGACTTACCACAAAAACACCCAAATACTGGTAACACTCACTTCCTTCCCTCCACCCCCAAACAAGAACCATCTATTAAATACTTGTTAATAAAACATTCACAGTTCTGTTTTGTTCACTTTCCACTCTGTATTCTGCTCACATAAGAGTATTTCTGAAATATTTATCTTACTTCTAAATATAATACGAAATGTGAGAATCGATAGTAAAGGCTTCTATTTTACATATTCCCGAGGGCAAACAATGCTGGCACCTTGAAATATCAATTTTCAAACATACTCAAAGTGTATTAATGTACTTGCTCTCCCAGTTCCCCTACCACCTTCTTCATTTATGAACAAAATTTAGGAGAGCAATATGAGTTAAGTGAGAGGAAGCCCATGGTGACCTTGGACCTACCTCACAGAACATGTAGAGAGACAGCAAGGTGAGCCCAAGGTTATATACCACTAAAATTCTTCGGCAAGCGAGTGGCTGTCTGTTCTTCATGTATTTGGGCCCCAGCCATACAATTAATAAGTATATGGTGGAGCAGATAAAAGTAGGTATATAATTGTCCAGAAGAAACCATCCTTTTACTCTGGTATCTAGAAAATAATAAAGGAACAATAGTTAGTGATAACCACAACCTTTTTCAAATATCAAAAAAAAAATTTCTCTAACCACAACTTGATAACCGTTTCCTAATACTAATGTTCCTATTGCCAATGGAGCAACAAGAGGAAGTGTTGAGTTTTTGGTCTGTGTCATCCAAGGTGAAGCTCTCTGGTACAACAATGTGTATATTGCGTATGATTTTCGCTAAGTAAAATAATAATTTAAAAAATCCTTTCCAAAAAAAACTTTAAAAAAAAGAGAGAAAGCTAAATTTTCCACTAACTGGATTTATCAACCAGGTTTGTTAAATTATGCATGGGGTAATGAAAGCCTAGACACTGCGGTCTTTGAACTCCGAAGTCCTCCATCTCAGCCAAGTGTCAGCAAGCCCTCCCAGCATGCAGACTCAGAGGCAACGTGCCCCTTAGCCAGCTTAATGACAGTCACTGATTCGACAGGCAGCATCTGCTGGGAGCGCAACGGTCACCAGCTCAGGGCACAGTGGTTTTATTTTGGTGAGGGTGAAGCAGCAATGACAAGTGACTATTTAAGGTATGAAGGAAGTACGTGAGGAGTGGAGGTTTGAGAAGACCTACACGGATTCCAGGGAGCTACTTGGTCTAGGAGAGAACTTCCTTGCTCCCACCCCACTTCCTAGGCAGGAATGAGGAGGAAAAGAAAATTAGTTCTAAGTAGCTGCCGGCAGCAATGTGACAACCTTCTCCTAGGATGGGAGTCTACTCCCTGGCAGCCAGATCCCCTAGGTGTTAACTGTCTACTGCAAGATCCAACCTCCTCTTCTGGCTGACTCCCAGAAAGCCACCTCTGCAGCCTGTCCCCCCCCCCCCCCCCCCCCCCCCCCCCCCCCCCCCCCCCCCGCCCCCGCATCCTGCCCTGGCGAGCCCCCGATCCTGTGGCTTCTCCTCTGGCTCTCAGAAGCATGTGCAGGTTTCACATCCTGAATCTGCTGAGTCACAGCAGCTGAAAGGGCAGCCTCTGTCCCTTCTCTGGCCTCCTCGCTGGACCACCTTGCTCTTCTCTCCAATGCTTTTCCCCTTGACCTCATAGGACAAGCCTACGGGTATTGGGAGGACCTACTGTCAGCCTGCTTTCTTGCAGGTACCTTAAGTTCTCTCCCAGGTTTCCTGGCTTTCCTCCTTGGTGTCAGAGGGAGATGGCCTCTCTCCTCTCCCAGTAGTTGGGCTAGTGCGGTAGGAGGTTTTCCCACCAGTTCTGTAGAATTGGTGGTTCTCAGAAGTCCTTCAGAGGGAAGTGGCTGGCCCCAGTCAGCTCAGCAAGGGGAGTCTTAACACCTTTGTTTTCAGCTGTCAATTCTGAGAAAACAAGTTCTCACTTAGCAACTAACATCAGATGTTTGCATGTGCGTTATGTATCACAAACACAATAAGCACACACACAGAAATCTCCCACTTCCTTTTACTTAAAGCTCTGTCTGCACTTTGCTTTTTAAGTTCTATAACAGATCTTCATCTTTCCATATTAGCAAGTATCCAACCTCCTTCCTAGAGGCTAGTACTTCCGGGGCAACTGGGACCCGGCTAATCATGGTCATCCTCACCCACTCTCTGGTGACTGGTGCAGACATGGGCATGTGAAGTAAAGATGGCCACTGAGTTTGGGAAGATGACAGCTGGTGAGGGGCTCTGGAGAAGGTTTCCTTGTTCCTCAACCCATGCAGATGAGATTTCTTCCTCCTCTGCAGCCACCCCACCATGATGGGGGCGGCGGGGGGGCTATTCTGAGGGCAGAGCTGCTGCTGTACTGAGGATGAAGAGCAGAAAATGCAAGAACAAAGACTGCTTAACAGCATTCAGCCCCTGAAGTAACTCTGCAGTTGATGACCTTGTGATGCAGGCTAGTAAGTTGTATTATCGTTTCAGCTAGTGAAGTGGAATTTTGGGGTCCTGTAAAGCTGAAGTGGGGCATCGTCCCAACACAAGCATACAGATGGAGCTAACTAGTTCTTTTCCACGGGCTGCACACAAATGCATTTAACCTGTCCCCTATGAATGGGCATCTAGGTTATTTCAGTTTTGACGAGCAGTGCCATAGGGAGCATCCTGATGTTCATCTTTGCATAACTGATCAAGATTAGTTGTAGGATAAATTCTTAGGAGTCAAACAGTTGAGTCAAAGGGCATGTGCATTTTAGTTCCAACAGGAGACACAACTACCCTCCGGAGCGGTTACACTAGCTCAGACTCTCTCTCACATCCTCACTACGATCACAAATGGCATCACATGAGTTCATCTCTGCCGCACGAATAAACTGCTGCTTTCTTCTGTTTTAAAAATCATGAGGGAAACCGAGAATCTTTTAAAAGATCTGTTTGAAAACTGCAGTTTCCCTGTAAATTATTTCTGTGAACCTAAAAAGTTCCTTCTTGATAGCTCAGACCCTGAGAAACATTTTTGATGACATCAGGGAAGGCAATAAAGGAGCTGATGTACTTCCTAAAAGATACTAAGAGATGGAGAGAGGTGTAAAACATGAGTGTGTGTGCACATATTTACTTGTTGACATGACACAATGTGGAATGACACTAAAAAGCCCTGACAATGGTCCAAGGGAAAGAGTTTTAAACTCCGAGTGCAATAGTGCATTTTGGAAGACAGTTTCAACTGGAGACTCACAAGAATTGAGGAAAACATACAGGTGATAATGGTGAAATCTTGGCATTTTCGGGCTACAAGCCTGATAGCTTAATTTGATGTCCTGCTAAAACAAGCAGAGGGTCACAGGAGCTGTGTCCCTGCCCCAGCAGGTGGAACGCAGCACCATTTCAGTAACCATTAGAGGACTTCTCCAAGCCCCTTGTTACCCAGGATGAGACGTTAATCCAGCAGTTCTCAACCTGTGGGTCGCGACCCCTTTGGGGGTTGAATAACCCTTTCATTGGGGTCACCTAAGACCATCCTGCATATCAGATATTTACATTACGATTCATAACAGTAGCAACATTACAGTATGAAGTAGCAACGAAAATAATTTTATGGTGGGGTCACAACATGTGGAACTGTATTTAAAGGGCCAGAAGGTTGAGAACCACTGCGTTAGTCTTATCATAGAAAATGCTAATGTTTTCTAGAATATCATCACACAGTATTTGCAAGGGGCTATATCCAGAAAGGGGTGGAGGTAGGGAGAGGAAAGGAAGCAAAACCAAAAACCACCTTACCTCGGGGGCCTAGCAATGCCTTGAAATAGGTACTAAGTGATGCATCAAAATGTTCCATTTTAAAACCTATTAAGAAAAAAAGACATTGATTAAGCTCTATTCATAATGCTTTTTTCCTAGTATATTTCCTAAAAGAACACATTTTCCAAGAATATGCCATAGACAAGGTTAAATTCCTTATGCAAAAATATTTTTTTAAACTCACAGAAGTAACTTATCTGCTAGTTCTAATTTGAAAATGAAAAAAGACACAACCCCGTGAATTCACTTTAGAAGTGCCAGTCTAAACTCCTCTCAGTTCCATAAAAACACCACGTGAAGCTGAGGTCTCAGTGGGCGAAGACTGAAACTGGAGGGCACGGTGGCAGACAGGAGGGGATCCCATCCTGGAAAGAACAAGGTGGAGCCAAGAGGACAAAGACAGGAAGTGCTGTATCAAAGGAAGGAATGCCGCAGTGAAAAGGTGGTTTTCTCTGCTTATTACTTTTTTTTTTTTTAATACTTCATTCATGCCCACAGTAAAAAGTTGAAATATTAAAAATGAAAAGAAGCCCTCGCTGGTTTCGCTCAGTAGATAGAGCCTCGGCCTGAGGACTATCCCCAGGTTCGATTCTGGTCAAGGGCACATGCCTGGGTTTTGGGCTCAATCCCCAGTGTGAGGTGTGCACGAGGCAGCTGATCAACGATGTCCTCTCATCATTGACGTTTCTGACTCTCTCTCCCTCTTCCTTCCTCTCTGAGATCAATAAATATATATATATTTAAAAGTACAAGTGAAAGATAAATACCACATGATCTCACTCGTTTGTGGAATATAAAGAACATTATAAACTGTTGGTAACAAAAATAGATAGAGGCAAAGAAGCATTGAACAGACTATGAGACTATAGCGGGAAAGTAGGGGAGGGTTAGGGGGGTAAGAAATCAACAGAAGGACTTGTATGCATGCATATAAGCACAACCAACAGACGCAAGACACTGGGCAGGGAGAGAGGGTGAGGGTGAGGGTGAGGGCAAGTGCTGGGGGGTAGAGGAGGCCAGGGGAAGGTCAATGGAGAAAAAAAAGGAGACATATATACTATTATTTGTAATAGGGATTTCAGCTTCACGTGGTGTTTTTATGGAACTGAGAGAAGTTTAGACTGGCACTTCTAAAGTGAATTCACGGGGTTGTGTCTTTCGTTTTCATTTTCAAATTAGAACTAGCAGATAAGTTACTTCTGTGAGTTTAAACAATAAAATAAAGATTTTTAAAAAGTACAAACAAGAGAATGAATAAATGAAACAAAAGAAGAATGTATGTGGATAGACTATTTTAAAAAAATAAAGAAAAGAAAAATGAAAAGAGGTGGTAAAAAAATCTTATCACTTCCCTCCAACCACAATCCCTGAAGCCCTGCTGCCGGGAGAAACCTAATGGTGAGATTTATGGGTATACGTCCCAAGAGTTTTCTCTTTTGCACACAAAAGAGGTCGTACCAAATGGGTGTTTTTACAGCTGTGGGTTGTAGATGTAGATCATATATTAGCAGATGATCAAGAAGTTTAACTTAGTATTAAAAATTATAATGAAAGTAAAAATGAATATTGTTTCATAAACCTTTAATGTTACTGTATCATATTTCTAAGTATGATGTACTCAGCTGCGATGTAAAATATATTCTTAATGGGGGCGGGGTGTCACAGAAAAAAAGAAACTTAGAAAAATACTGTTATACCAAGAAGTATATACAGTAAATCTTCACTTAAGATCCTCAATATGAACTATGGCAAAGCGAAACCAATTTTACCATAGGCTAATTGATAAAAACAAGAGTTAAGGTCTCATGGCATCTCATCAACATTGTAATGAATTTATGTTATTTGAGGACCTGCTGTATATATTACTTGCTTGTTTTCACTCAATAAAACATCTTGAGGATAGTATCAAATCAATAGTTACATCTCTAACTCCATCTTCTAAGATTTCATAAATCCCTTCACTTCCCCTTATTTAAGACTGACATTTATAGGGCAGCTAGGCAACTTTTTATACAGAAACGGTCTAGATTTTCTATATTAACTATAGAAGATATACATTTTCCTGGCCATTACTCTTACAGAAATAACTACAAATATTTTACCTTCCAAGAGCAAAGGCGCTTAAGCATCAGTTTTATTAACCCAGCTGTTAATCATTTAATGCTATCTCTCTTCCTTGGCTCGACACACGGGAGCATATGTGTTCTTTGGCTAATGTGAGGTTACCCAATGGGCTCTTTCCAGCCCAGCTGTGAGATAAGAGATAGGCGAAGCCATCAATGACACTGAAGAAGCAGCTACCAGAGTACTGGTCCAGACGTCTGTCCAGCCCCGGAGGGGACTCAGGGAGGTGACTCACTGTCCCTGTCCATGGCTAGAGAAGCCACCACGGAGCCAGCGGTTAGGTACACCACCTTTGTTCCTCCATAGTTACACACTGGGCCACTAGGTCACTTCAGACATTTAAAACATTTAAAAAATAAACAGCTCTTCAACATACTGTATTCCTAAGACCATCCTTATCCTAAGCCACGTTCCTCCCTCAGACTGAACCTCTTCAGGGGACAAAAATTCTAGAGCATCTTAGGAAGAATCTGTTAAACTTCACATTTCCTCAGCAGAATATTTCTTAAAAACATTTCCATGCTTAAATAAGAAATGTTTTATCTCTTAAATAAAGGCTGCTAGAAACCTTGCCATTAAAAAAACAAGAGATAACCTTATCTATGTTTTCATAATCTATTGAAAATCATCTAGAAAATGCAAATTTTGGAAGACAGCCATCATGTTTTTGTACAATTGAACTCACTCTGACACAATTTAACTTCGTCTGAGGGGAAGGAGGCCCTACATATGGAAGGCACAGGGTTCCTTGCTCCTCAATCAAAGCAAATAGAGACTGCTCAGGGAGGAACAAGGCCATAAACACCACGACTATTGGAAGAACTAACTGCTGATGGACAGACTTACTGTCTTCCAAGACATTTCAGATCTGGACCCTGCTCTGACTGGATGGGTGTATCTCTTACTGGTGGGCCTAATACCCAGGTACTCAGAGTGAAGGAGCTGAGAGTAGGCATACCAGGCTGCAGGTAATGAAGTGGTTTAGTGCTCGCCTCTCATCAGACAATCTGGGTTTGAAACTTACTTTTCCACTTACTAGCAATGTGACTTTGGACATGTTATTTAACCTCCTATCGTAAAACAGGAGAATCAGTAATTGCCTCTGACGTTAAGAAGGTCAAATAGTGCCCTTAGGGCAGTGCCTGGTGTGCAGGAAGCCCATGGTAAAGGCTTCTCACTGTGTGTTTGCCACATGCTCAGCTCCATAATGAATACTGCCAACTACCTGTGGGCCCCGGGCTTCTCCCGAGGGGCACCGCTGGCACTCTGTCCCTGGCCCACCCATGAAACGCCACCATAAGCCCCCGTTGTTGTGATAACCCAGAATGTCCCCTTCAGGTCCTATCACCCACAGGGGCACAGCAACACAGGTGGAGGAGCTGCTAACACCTTGGGAGACAGTCTCTAAACAGGAAAGACGGGGCTAAAATGAGCATGCTAATGAGGAACACACATACCAAACACCTGCAGTGTACAAGACTGCCAAACCGGAAGAAGCACAAAGGAGCGTGCCTGGTGACCTTGAACAAACCAGACGTTCAGGAGGATGCTGTGAGCCAAACACAAAATCCAGTTTGCTAAAGAGTAGCTGTTGGAATGATGCGTATGGAAACCAGCTGCATATCCACCTTTGATACCAAGCTGCAAAAATAAGGCTCACATAACAGTATCCTGGGATCTAGCACCCGGAAGATCCCTGACAAAGGCAGTCAGGGGATCATGACGATTTTGAACTGAGAGGCCAGGCCTTTCAGAGAGCTGTGGCCAGTTTGGGTTCCATGCAAGGAGAAAACAGAAAAGCTGGAAACAGGAGCACAGAAATATTTTTAAATGATGGGAAACAGACCTGTAGCGTGGAGTTGGGGAGGAGGGAAAAAACATGAGTAGAGTTTAAAAAAAAAAAAAAAAAAATTGGTACAAATGCCCCGTCATTACCAGGACAATGCCCAGGACAAAGGTGAACTTGAGAAACTAGGCTGACATCATGGCAACAGAAACAGCTTGATGAAACACACGGCGAAATTTCAGTCCCAGTGTACTGAACCCAGCAGCAGGCCGCCGCAGAGTGTAGAACTTAGTACTTGGAAGCACTGAAGAATTCTGTTACAACCATCTGTCCTGAGTAATCCAGATCTAAACCTGTCTCGAGCAAAGGCCCGTGGAAGTGGTAGGCGCAGGAGACTCCTGTCTTTCTCAGACAGAACATCTCCACACAAAAGCACACCCAAGGGGTGGGCGTCAGCAGCAGCTCATCTGTCTCACACTGCATTTCTCTCCGCTGGAGAAGACTTCTCTCAGGCCTGCAGAACTTTTCACAATCAAACTTTGGAGCACATAAAATAGCCAGTGATCCTGGCCAGTGTGGCTCAGTGGTTGAGTGTTGACCCATGAACCAAGAAGTTCGATTCCTGGTCAGGGCTGTCATAGGCCAGGGGTTGTGGACTGGATGCCCAATAGGGGGCGTGCAGGAAGCAGCTGATCAATGTTTCTCTCTCATCCTTGATGTTTTCATCTCTCCCTCCCTCATCCTTCCTCTTTCTAAAAATCAATTTAAAAAATATAGTTTTTAAAAAATCTAGTGAAACAGTCTCTGAAAAGACACAAGTGGGAAATAAAGGTAGTTTTCAGAAAGAGTCGCTGAAGGTCTGTGTTGAAAGGGAGGATGCCCAGAGCTGGGCTTATTGACCAGCAGAGTGAGTCCTGATCCATGGCTCACAGGCCTGCTTCTGTGCTGGGCTCCGCCGTGTTAAAGGTTTTCTCCAGACTGTGATCCTACCAGGCCCACAACCAACACGCACTGTCACTTCTCAGGCAGGTTTGTTTTCACAGAGTCACCAAGAGACATAGGCACCAGAGGTTTTCTTCCATCCTTCACTCCACACAATGTCACTTTTGTCTAGCCAGCTAGCTACACATTTCCCGCCTCTCACTCCCGTGTGCCCATTTCTTCATTCGCATCACACACTTCCTGGGTGCCTCCTATGTGCCAGGCGCCTGACTAAGGCCCCGAGGGAACAAAAGTCCAGGCTGGGGTGGAAACACACACATATGAAACGTTATGTAATGTAACTGATGGCAAGAAAAATAAAGCAGGTTGAGGGGCTGGGCTCACCGAGTGGGAATTGCAGTTGGGGAAGGGGACAACAGGGCAGGGACCTGATGCAGAGCGCGAGCACCTATCAAAAGAGGGACAGGTGGGGGGCATGGTCCCAAGGTCACAGCTGCTTGGCATGTTCAAGGACCCCAAGCCAGGCCAGGGGTAGAGGGCAGGCAGCAACTCGGAGAGGCCTGTCCTCCACTGCCTGCCAGGAGTCCCAACCTCGCTCAGAGGTGGTTCACAGATAGCAATCACCCGGCGTGACTTGCAGAGACGATGTGGCCACAGGCTGGGAACAGAAGACTGCCAACCCTTGACTGCTCGCTGCCACCATCCCCTCCTGCTCAGGCTGCACACTGCCTGACAGCACGGAGCCCTTTTCCTTCTCGTCTCCCTCGCTCAGCCTATCTGCTGTGCTATAGGAGCAGCACAAAAGGTGTCAGCAAATGAATTCTTCACTGCCAGGCTGGCCCTGCCTGCCCCGCTGGGTAAACGGGGCACTTGCTGAGCTGCCTGTGGGCCGAGCAGCCTGAGGCCCGAGCCACACTGTTTTGTACTTTTCTAAAGGAATGGGGGAGGCACAGGGCCCTGCAAAACCCTTGATACTTTGCCTGTTGATCTGGAATCATGGGAACAGCATGACCCATTTTGCACAAAATGTCAACCATCCTAGGCCTGTAGCCTGCCTGCCTGCTACAGTGCCCATCTCCCAAGCTGCACGGGGACCAGTGACATCGCTTCTCAATAACCTGCATCACTCTCCAGGCAGCTCGGCGACCTGGGTCAAGTGGGAACACAGCTGCTCTGTGCAGCCCAGGCGCTGGGACCATGGAAGAGGAGCTATGGTCTGACATGCAGCAAAAAAATAAGCCGTTCTTTGATCTGGCTGGTTCCACAGGCAGACAGGAGCAGGGCTGGTCAGCCCCGCCCAGGAACCAGATCATGCTGACACCAAGCCAAGCATGGCGTCCCCACCTCTTTAGCCTCGAGTCTCCGACACCCACTCAACCTATGGGGCTTCCTGGCACTGCAGGCGGTGACAGGGAGTAACAGGATCCATTTTAAAAAGTCCTAACCACAACAGTATCCAAAAGCTATTAACTCACTAGTTCAAGGGCAACACACAGAAAATGATGACTATGAAAACAGGACAAGGGTAGAAAACAGAGACAGTAAGTAAATTAGAATTGATTTCAAGGAATTCCTCTTTTATGCACATTTTTCAAAAGCCACTTCACACCATCAAATTGATGAGTGTTTTGGTAACCATGCAACTGTGTTATAATTGTGCCTCACTGGAAGTCTCTCACTAAGAAAAGCCATTCACTGGGGCTGGTCATTCCCTATATTCAAAGAGGATATGGGCGAGAGTTCAACATACTGTCACCTGAAGTACATATTAGTACATGTGCTAGAACTTGCCCTGGACACAGAACTAAGTGTTTTAGGGCTGAGGTGAGCATCGGGCCTCAATTCAAAAGAAACAGTGGAACTACCATAGCAAAGATACAGAGACCTGGAAATACTGACGCCAGCAGAACACAAAAGGGCAAAAACCGAATCCCCGAAAAGAGCAGTGCTCATATGGAAAATCCATCTGTCTGTTAAGTTAGCGCTCTGCGGGAGTGGCATGCCCAGGGGAATCATCCGCAGGAGGTTAAGCAAGCATTACTGTTCACTTTGATCCAGTATCAAACGGAGTCTGTTGGAGGCTTGTGGGGGAAAAGACACTATAATAAGCTTTATAGTATCCCCCTCCCCCTTTCTTTCCATTTGGCTCCCAAAAGGGACAACAAAGTATGAGAGGATTGGGGGCAGGCACCAAAGGAAGAAGGTTGCTGGGGTTAACGAGAGATGGTGTAGTCAGTTGCTTCCATCACAATTTTCAAGATGAAGTTGAGAATTACTATTATTTAAAGTCTTTATTGCTGAAAGTATTACATATGTGTGTGTCCCCCGCCCCCTCCATTGATCTCTTCTAGCCCAGCCCCATTCTCTTCACCATTCTATTGTCTGTGTCCATGGGTTATGCATATATGCATTTAAGTTCTTTGGTTGATTTCGTCCCACCCACCCACCCTTGCCTTCCCTCTGAGATTCCAGTCTGTTCCATGCTTCTATGTCTCTGGATCTATTTTGTTCATCAGTTTATTTTGTTCATTAGATTCCATATATGAGTGAAAGCATGTGATACTTACCTTTTTCTCACTGGCTTATTTTGCTTAGCATAATACTCTCCAGGTCTCTCCTTGCCATCTCAAAGGGTAAGAGATTCTTTTTTTTAACTGCTGCATAGTATTTCCATGGTGTAAATGTACCACAGCTTTTTTATCCACTCATCTACTGATGGGCACTTGAAGTTGAGAATTATGATGGGAGCAACATATGAAGTTATCTGCCTTGATAAAAAAGGCAAAAGACTTACAAGTCCAGGAAGCACAAGGAGTGCCAAACAAGACGAGCCCAAAGAGGTTCACACCAAGACACATCACAATTAAATGGCCAAGGGTTAAAGACAAAGAGAGAATCTTAAAAGCAAGAGGAAAGCAGTTACCTACAAGGGAGTGCCCATACATGTCAGCTGATTTCTCAACAGAAACTTTGCAGGCCAAAAGGGAGTGGCAAGAAAAATTCAAAGTGATGAATAGCAAGCACCTACAACCAAGATTACTCTACCCAGCAAAGCTATCACTCAGAATTGAAGGTCAGATAAAGAGCTTCACAGAAAAGAAAAACCTAAAGGAGTTCATCCCCATCAAACCAGCATTACATGAAATATTGAAGGGTGTTCTTTAAGAAGAGGAGGAAGAAGAAAAAAGATAAAAAACAGGGACAACAAAATGGCAATAAATACACACCTATCAACAATTGAATCTACAAATCAAAATAAATGAAAAGAGATCTAATGTACAAAATAAACTGATGAATAAAATAGAATCAGAGGCATGGAAACATGGAACAGACTCATGAATCTCAGAGGGAAGGGGTTTGGGGTGGTGGGAAGAGATTAACTAAAAATCTTATGTGCATATATGAATAACCTATGGACACAGACAATAGGGTGGTGAAGGCCTGAGGAAGGGTGGAAACTAGGTGAAGGAAGTGACTGGGGGCAAGGAAATGGGGGACATCTGTAATACTCTCAACAATAAAGATTTTAAATAAAAAAATAAATAAAAAAACAAAAAAAATGCTAATGCTAATCATTCTGGCCCTTTATATCTGGAGCAGAAGAAAGCTACTTGGCGAATGAAAAGTACTGGGATCTTAAGGCAAATCTGCTTTAAAGAATATCAAGATTAAAAAATAATTATTATAGTAAAGAAAGTTAATTTCCTAAACCCACAACTAGGCTATTTGCTGACTCCAAAGCTGAGCTGTAGAGACCTCTAGATTCTCCTTGCTGCTAAGGCAGTGGTAGTAGGGAGCAGTCCACTTGCTTTAAGAGCTCCCTTCCTGTGAAATCAGTCATGTCACCTTGCTTTCGGTTTAAAAATGTGTTTACTGCAGACATGTACCTATTGTTTAGCATAACTTCCTCATCACATCCTGTTTTATGAGTGTATGTTTTGAACTGTCACAGTTCATCTAAAGAGAAGTCAGCTGAGCTGGCCTTGCAAGTGAGTGACAAGAGGTCAGGATGAAATTTCCCTCCCTTCGGTGTTTTCTTCGACCAGCCATCCCTTTCAACAGTCAGCCTGTGTTAAGCAGGCATGGGAACACTCTCCAGACTGGCTGCCATTAACACAAAAAATTAAATGGCACTTTAACTTGGCAGTCACGACACTGCTTGAATTTAAAAAGGTTTTACTGGGTTGGAGACAATCAGCTCAAGGGATGAGAGGAAATGTTAAAATATAAAACACTGTCCTAAAGACCATAAGGGAAACATCTTGGGGTTGGCACACTTTTAGCTATGAAAGTACATTGACAACCGAATCCCTTCAGAATGTTGGCGTTTAACTCAATGGCTCCAGATAAAATCTCGGGTGGAGAGAAGTATCTGCCACATCAACAGGGGTATGTCACTCTGACACTCCGGAAATCCAGGCTTACTTTCCCCCCTCATAGAATTCGTATACGTGCTGGCCTCCATTCTAAGGCCGTAACAAACTCTTGTGAATGACGATTCCCTGATAAGAGTCCTTTTTTCCTGCATAGATCATATCTGTAGAGAAAGAACAGCCCCATTTGGGGCCTTAGATAAGTAACTGCAAAATTTGGGCACTGACATGCACGATCATGTACTACTACAGGATGGCTCCAAGGTCAAAGGAAGCCAACCAACCTCATTCTGGTATAAGGAACATTTGGGGGACATTTTTTAATGTCGCAGCAAAAATAAGATTAGACAAGGTTAGAAGACAAGCGCCCCACCTCCCACTCCTTGGTTGCATCCGTTAATTAAAAAGTCCTCCACGCTAGCGACCTGCAACTCGAACAATGATGTTCTACTCCCAGCTGAGCTGTGACATAATCCGTAAAGGCATTTTACAAGGTGAAAGAAACAAACACCAAAAGAATAACACACACACACCCTTTAAACATTCAAAAGAATGCTTGATGCTTTCCCTACTCAGAGAGAGGGAGATACATTTTTCTACTTTGGAAGGCAATGCATAAATATATGTGACCTAGGAAACTCAGAAGTAGAATTTTTAGCAGCGGGAAGAGGCAGAGTAACATGATCTTAGGATTGTATTCTTGAGGAATTCTCACAGCTAAAGAACAGGATGTATCATGGAATTCAAAATTCTTCCTCCAGTTCTGAGTAGGGGGAAATAAGGACCCCACACCCCCATTCATTTAACCAACAAGCATTTAGAGAGGGGCTCACTGTAGAAAACTACCCTGGTAGAATTTCGTTGCCTTAAAGATGACGACCTAATTTTCATCTAAAACAAGAACAAGCAGCAGTGATGACTTTGCTGGGTTGAAGCGCACTGTCACTTGGAAAAAAACAACGTTAATCCACACACAGACTGCTCCTTGCAAGTGGATGAAGGCCAGTTCGCCGCAGATGGACTTAGATCTCAGCTCTCACAAACAGCCTGCTGACAGTAACTAATTAATCCCGCAAGGCTGCGGTGAGACGAGGCGAAAGGTCCACTGAGTGCTGGGATCGTGTCATCCCCTGGACTTGCTTTATTTCTATGCTCCCAAACCTCCTCAGAGTCACTGCCCCTTCACTCTACCAGACATGGGAAAGGCAGCGACTCACTAAATTAACAAAGACCTGATGAGTGCCTACTATGTGCCAGGCTATATACTGCGCGTTAGAAAAACGACGACAGGGACAGACATGACCTCTGCCCCACTTAACACAGTTAAAAGCAGTGTGCAAAGACACCTGTGGGTTATCCTCTTTTGGTAGCAGTGGTTAGGAGCACAGGCTCTAGACCCTGATGGTTCAAATCCACAGCTTACTGCATGTGTAACCACCTCGGGACGTTACTTCGCCTTCTCCTGCCCTAACTCACGAATCTGCAAAATAAGTACCCGTAATGAAGGCCCTTCCTTGTGTGATTAAGTGAGTTGATGCATGTAAAATACTTAGAATAGTGCATGGCACACAATAATTGCTGCAAACATGTTTATCCCAGTAACTATCATCATTCCCAAGGTCGCTGGCATTGACCAGCTTCACATCCAGCGATGATGAAAGAGCTTTTTGCTAAGCGTTCATCTGAGTTCACTGCAGAATCCACGGGCAATGAAACCTGCCCACTCCCACACCTCACAGCTATTATTCTCCACTTTGGATGGAGCCACACAGCGATACTTGTGAATCAGGCATTTTTAAGAGTCACTAGATACATTGCTCTAGAACAGCGATTTTCAACCTTTTTCATCTCATAGCACACAGAAACTAATTACTAAAATTCTGTGGCACACCAAAATGTATTTCCTATCTATCAAACAACATGCTACCACTTATAGCCAGCTATTTTGTGTTGGCTGTTGTCATTTTTAATTTGGCAATCCAGGGAAAAGAGGTCGGTGCCCCTGACCAAATAGTTGGGGCACCTGACTAAACATGTATGGCATGTTTTAAAATTCTTGCAGCACACCAGTTGAAAGTCAGTACTCTAGAACGTGAAGGGGATGTTGGTCATTGACTTCTCCGTGGGTAGAAGATCAGTGTTCATACCAGGACAGTTATCTAATATGCCTTTTTTATACTCCCGGCACCTAACATAGTAGATGCCCAATGAGTTTATTCACTTACTGCAGCTGGAGGTGGCCGAGTTGACAAAGGTCACAGAGCATGGGTACAGACAAAGTTTGAGCCCAGGTCTTCTACCCTATGACCTACCATTCTTAAAATACCCCATTTGTGGCTTTCTAAGAAAGCATCTTCACACAGTTATTATGAGGAGGATGGAGACAATATGTATTAGTAGTGTCTGAGTGCATACAGCTTTTTATTTTTTGAGGGGAGTGCCCTTGACCGGAATCGATCCCAGGACCCTTTGGTCTGCAGGCCACCACTCTATCCATTGAGCCAAACTGGCTAAGGCAAGTTCATACAGCTTTAGCCACGAGAATAAGATACAGAAGTAACTTAATTTTAAATGACACTGTCAAGGTAAAAAAGAGCAAAGCCCGACTGCACTCACCTATGCTGCTTGGTAACAGAGGCCTCACGGCCTCCATGGGGAGACGGTGGGAAAGGGTGGCAGTCCTCCTGGGCCTCATTTTCTCATGCCCATCATCACTTCCATTATCTCCATCAGTGATAAAATTATAGTCTTATTTTTTAAGTGTCATAATTATCAGTTATGCTGTAATTATCTGCTCATTTGTTCAGAATCCCCATTAAGCTCTAAGCAATTCTTCTAGGGCAAAACCGCTGATGTTCCCATTTGTATCTCCACAGAGCCTGGATCCAGGCCTGGCAGAGAGCCAAGTACTGGCTGGAACCACGAATGAATGAGTGTAAGAATGCATGCTTTGCGCCTTCTAGTTCCTTATCTGTCAGCAACTCAAATCACCGAGGCGCTTCAAACAACAGATTTCTAGAAATTCTGATTCAACAGTCTGAAGCCTGAGACGTTTGTCTTTTTGCAAAGTTCCTTGGGTAAAGGACATGAGCGGCCTTCTGTGGGAACCACGGCTGTAGATGTAAATTTCACTTTGGGACTCAAATAAACTCCATTGCAGCTCTTGAAGTTATGTCACTTGGACAGTAATCATATGCTGATAGCACTACACTCCCAGAGTCTAGACTGGGATGGTGGTCAAGGATAAAACATTTCATTCCTACAAATTCGGTTATAATTCCATTTGTGTTAATTCCACTATCATTTCCTTTCAAACCATCTCTCAAGCTGAAATACCATTAAGTTAGAGACCAGTTCTCCTATCTATTAAGCACCATGTCACACCATACGTACCATGTATACCCAGTATGCCAGGCATCCTCAAACTACGGCCCGCGGGCCACATGCTGGGTGTGTTTTTGCCACCGCTGCCTGTCCTGCTTCAAATAAGATATGTGCAGTGTGCTAGGAATTTGTTTATAGTTTTTTTTTAAACTATAGTCCAGTCCCCCAACGGTCTGAGGGACAGTGAACTGGCCCCCTGTTTAAAAAGTTTGAGGACCCCTGCAGTATGATTTAAGCAGTGCAAGCAATGTTGTTGGAAACAATACCACGTTGCGGCAGGAGAGATCCTTAACCTGCCACTTCCAAAACCAGGTGTCCGTGGCCACGTCTGCAACAGCTGGGTGGGGGCGGGGAACTCATCTATCTTGTTCCCTGTAACCCCCAGCAGCTGCTCTTAGTCACAGAAGGAATTCAGTTAAATCCTATGATTTAACTGCGTGGTAGGGGTGCCAGCGAGAGGCTGTCACTTCCAGAAATCGTGGCACACACTTGGCCACAGCCAACTGTTCATACTCCTTGGAAGGAGGTTAAGGTGCGCAATGGGCAGAAGTCTGGACACTGGCTGAGATGTGGACTCTGGCTCAGGCCCCATTCTCATCAGTTCCAAACTGAGCCACTTTCTATTAGCTTCACGACCTGGATTAGAGGGTCAAGGCTTCCGCTGAATTTGGCTATCTGTGGAAGCCAGCCTCTAAGCTGGCCCCCAGCGATTCTCTCCTGGACTGAACCAGGGTTGCATGAGCATCCAACAGAATATAGCAAAGGATGGTATCTCACTTCTGGGATCAGGTTCTAAAAGACACTGTGACTTGGTCAGCAGTATGTCTCTCTGTTCTCAGATCACGGGCTCTGGGGAAAGCCAGCTGCCCTGTTGTGATCGGGCCTATGAGAAGGCCCTGTGCCAATGACCACCTGAGTGAGCCTGCAAGCAGGTCCTTCGGCCCAGCCTCCTTCAGGTGACCGCAGCCACAACTGCAACCTAAATAAGGAGCCTGAGCCAAAACCTCTCTGGGCTTCCTGACCCTGAGCCTGTGTGAGATAATAAATGTTTACCGTGTTAAGCTGCTAAAATTTTGCAGTAATCTGTTACCCAGCCATGGATTTCAGATTTAGAAACTAATGAGGTAGGTGGGGGTGGGAGAGAGGTTCTTAAAACGCAGGTTTTCTTTTCCATGCTAGCTTTCCTTTTGGTTACTTACACATAATCAAGGCACCAACTAGAAGGATGGCCCTAAAAAAATAAATGTTCCCCTTTTGATTTCATTGAAACTGAGAAGGAAATGAAAAGGCCTGTTATCTAAAGTATAGAATTCGTTTATGAAAACAATACAACACATTACTAGCCTGAAGCTTAACAAACAAGGGCGCTAACATTTATTATCTATTGTATACCTAGCTTTTCAAAGGCTCAAAAAGGAATCATCCTCATTTTATAGATGCGGAAACTAAAGTTGAAATTTTAAGTAACTTGGTCAAATAACAAACAAATAGAGCCATTTAGTTACCTGCAGGTTTATATGACATATAAACCAACCGTCCTGGTTTATTGGAATTTTGGAGTTTCCCAGGATGCAAAAATTCAAGGAAAATAAAAAACCATGCCCTACCCCGTTTGGCTCAGTGGACAGAGCGTTGGCCTGTGGGCTCAAGGGTCCCAGGTTCGATTCTGGTCAAGGGCATGTACCTTGGTTGAGGGCACATCCCAGTAGGAGGTGTGCAGGAGACAGCTGATCGATGTTTCTCTCTCATCGATGTTTCTAACTCTCTATCCCTCTCCCTTTCTCTCTGTAAAAAAATCAATAAAATATATTTTAAAAATAAATAAATAAAAATCACCACATAGTTGATTTTTTTTTTACCACACAGTTGATTCCTTTTTAAGGCACATTTTAAAGCTATCATTTTGGCAGTTTATAATCTGCAATCAATTTTGAAATGTCACCTATGAAAAAGAAAACCACAAGCTTTTCTAGTCTTTATCTCACAAATATCCAAGAAAAACTGTTTTGGTTTTTCTGTGAACCACTGCTGGCCCACCCACCACAGCTGGTGCCAAGGGCTGTGGTCCATTGGGTGGGCTCCCCACAGAACTGCACACAAGTCAGGGGCTCCAGCAGGAGGGGCAGACAGGTGCACAATCTTCTCTTCTACAGAAGCCCAGAGACAGCCAGCCAAAGTCACTGGGATCTCCAACATTAGCATGCTCAAGTGGCCTTCATACCTGCTAGGTCAGGAGGGCCAACTATCAGCAAGTTGGCGCAGCCCAGATAACTCTGCCCCTTTGTCTTTTAAAAAGATGCACACAATACCCACCAGGATGGTGATAATCATGAGGACAGACAATAACAACTATTGGCAAGGATATGGAGGGATTGGAATGCTCATGCACTGCTGGTGGGACTGCCAAATGGTACATATACCATGGGAAACAGTTTGGTGGGTCCTCAAAAGGTAAAAACAAAGCTGGAGGGTGGAGGTGGAAAAGGGTACAGGAGGGATAAATGGTGATGGGGAAAAATAAGTTTTGCCAAAAAAAGTGAAACAGGGCTACCAAATGACTCATCAGTCCTACTCGTAGGTATGCTAGTACATCCAAGAGAAATGAAAAATAAAAACCGTGCACACACACACACACAAATAGTGGCATCATTTATAATAGCCAAAAAATGGAAATGACCCAACCATCCATCAACTGATGGATGAATAAACAAAATGTAGTACATCCATACAATGGAATGTTATTCAGCTACAAAAAGGGATGAAGTATGGGTACATGCTATGACATGCACAAACCTTGAAGATTATGCTAAGTACAAAAAGCCAGTCACAAAACGCACATATTATATGATTCCATTTATATGAAATGTCCATAACAGGCTGATCCACACAGACAGAAAGTACATTAAGTGGTTGCCAAAGGTTGGGGGGAGGGGCAATAAGAAGTAACTACTGACATGTATGGAATTTTGAGGCAATGAAAGTGCTCTGAAATTAGAAACACTTAAAAATTTAAAAATAAACTTTAAAAATGGAAAGATACTTTTTAAAAGACTTTAAAATATTGCATGCTCAAGCCCACTTCTAGAAATCCTTATACAAGAAGATAAAAAGCAGATGTGCATTAAAATTGACCTATAAGATTGTCATCAGGGGTACAAAAGCTGAAAAATGGTGGGGGGGGGGTAAAGCACCTTTATATAGCTATCTAAGAGCCACCTGCTAAAATACATTATGGTACAGGCATATTAAAGTTGTACCATTAAGGCTGTTGGGCATTTATTCCAGAGAAATGTTCACACAAACACTTGTACATGAATGTTCATAGCAGCTTTATTTGTAACTAGAGGCCTGGTGCACAAAAATTTGTGCACTCGGGAGGGGGGGTTGTCCCTCAGCCTGGCCTGTGCCCTCTCGCAGTCTGGGACCCCTTGGGGGATGTCCACCTGCTGGTGTGCCTGGCCAGGCTGGGTGAGGGGCAGAGAACCATTTCAGGATGCCCACAGCCCCTTCAGGGTTTGGGTCCCTACTGGGGTGCCTGGCTGGAAGCAGCTATCTGGGATTTATTTATCTTCTATAATTGAAACTTTGTTGCCTTGAGTAGAGCTCAGGGCCCTGGCTTCCTCCATTGCCCAGGGCAACTCCAGCTCAGTGGCTGCCACCATCTTAGTTGAGTTAATTTGCTTATTTGCTCCTTATTGGTTGGTGGGCATGGCTTGTGGGTGTTAACAGTGTGAGGGTCAATTTGCATATTACTCTTTTATTAGATTAGATAGCCCCAAACTGGAAACAACAAAGATGTTCAGCAACAGTGACGACTAAACTGGTACATCCATACCATGAAACATTGCTCAGTTGATGAAAAGAACACACTACTAATACACTTAACAACATGGATGAATCTCCTGAAAATTATGCTGAGTCAAAGAATCCAATCCATTTTTATAACACTAGAGGCCCAGTGCACAGATTCATGCACATTGAAAGGAAATTAATTAGAAGAAATATTTTAGAGGCTGGGGAGGGATCATGGGAGGCTGGCTCCAGGGCGTGTCCAGCTCGTCTCCCCCAGTCCCAATCAGCCATACCCTAACAGCAAGCTCACCTACCAGTTGAAGCATCTTCCCCCTCATGGTCAGTGCGAGTTATAGCGACTAGTCAAACGGTCAAATGAATGGACGGACACTTAGCATATTAGGCTTTTATTATATAGGATAACATTTTTGAAAAGATAAAATTACAGAGATGGAGAAAAGATTAGTGTTTGCCAGGGTTAACGATGATATGAAGACAGTAGGAAAGTGGATGTGGCTATATAAGGGTACGTGGGATGACAGAACACTCTGTATCTTGTTTCTTGGCTATAACAATGTCCACATTCAAGTTACGCTATCAAACTGTGGTCTGCAGAATGTTACCATCAGGAGAATCTGGGCAAGGGTGCTAGGGATCTCTGTATTATTTCTCACTACTGCTTATGAATCTAGAATTATCTCAAAATTGAAAGTTACATTAAAAAAAACTACAAAATTGAGAAAAATCAAATCAATAACACAAATAAGCCTTCGATTTTTTAAAAATTCAACTACCAGCCCTTCTCTTCCTGACCCAATGATACATGGTTGTGATTTGGGGGCATCTGTAAATATGTGTAAAGGAAGCAGGTTGGGGCTGGAAAGGAACAATGTGAACTATGTTTGCATGACTCCATTCAGGAAACATTAACCCTTCCTTCACCTGCACGTCGGTGTTTTCACACCATCTAATTAGCTTCCCAGTAAAGTTATTCAGACTAGTCAGGGGATGGGGAATATTGTTTTGATCCATTTAATGTTCTGATTCACTTCAAGGGATCGTATATCTTACAGAGGCCAGTCTTCATGGAGCAATAAAATCATTAAATATATCAAATAACATCTTCCTGAATAAAATTTGATCTTAATGATTTGGAGACATTTTGGGATCTTGAAGAGTTTCAGCGTCAGTTCTGTTTTACAGAACTATGGATGAGCAGGCATAGATAATTGAGATAAATCTGTAAATCTGTGTTTCTTTCTATGCTCTAAATCATAAGTTCCTGCAAACAGTTATTCCCTTGCCACTTTCCATTCTCGTAAATGACACATAAAAAACTTTAGGTAAATAGTATTGGGTTGTGAGGTTTGAGATTTTTTTTATTGAATTTATTGGGGGTGACATTGGTTAATAAAATTATATAGGCTCCATGTGTACAATTCCATAATACATCATCTGTATATTGCATTGTGTTCCCCACACGAGATGTTTTGGATAATAAAAATATTAATAAAAGCTGTTTGCACTATGAAATATAATAATGATGCTTCTATCCTTTGGATCATTTTCTTATCAATCTGCTGGGACAAACACACACAGTGGTTGAATTGAAGTAGCACCTTTATGATACGCAGGAGCCCTGTCGTTATGCCCGCAGTTTTCTGGGGCGAGCAGTATGTCTGAGTCACAGTGCTCTGCCCAGTGGCCTTTGCTGCCTGTCAGCACGAAGGCGCCCCTCTGCTCCCACAGCTCTCCGGAGGACAGTGGACACTTTCCAGAAAAGGCTGAGACGACTTCTGTAACCCTCGCTGGAAATGGCCCAGCAAGATTAGATCTCTTCCTAGCAATGCTTTTCTTCTTTTCATCAAGTACTACTTTCAACAAATGTGCCCTGTGTTTAAGCCCCCGGCACCACTAAAAGTGAAATACGGTGAATTAGGCCCTAAGGTGATTACATTTTAGTGGAACTGCAAGTATTTCAGCAAGTCACATTAATGTACTGAATATTCTGACTGGCAAACAACAAGATTTTCCCTTCATTTCAATTCTCCCCAAGTACCAATATTCAACTCCAACCTGTCAGGAAAGACATCTTGCTATAACAAAGTAAAGAAAGGGAAGCCAGTGATCAAATTAACATGAAGCCAATTAGCTGCCTACCTACAGCCAGAACACCAAGGGAGAGACAGGTCCCAGAATAAAAATGCAGGACACAGTTAAGGAGACAAAAAGAAAACCAGCTATTTGTGTACAGGCCTTGTAAATGTTCTTTCTGAAGTCAGGCAGGGGAAAATCTTAGGGAAAAGAGTTAGGTTGTAAATGGCACATATCATTGTTTGACAACATGCTTTTTCTGAGCAAAAAGTGTGTTTAAGGCATTATGGTAGGTCGTCATCCAGATGGAATCCATATTTTTTAAAATAATTTTTTAAATGCTATTTACTGATTTGGGAGAGAGGAAGAGAGAGAAACATCAATTTTTGTTGTTCCACTTATTCCTTGGTTGATTCTTGTTTGTGCCCTGACCGGGAATTGAGCCCACAACCCTGGCATATCAGGAAAAGAGTCTAACCCATTGAGCCAACCAGCCAGGGTCAGAACCCATAATTTTAGCTCAATTCAAAAAAAAGAAATGCAGCACAAATCCACACCTCCCGTCTGAAAGGTAAGAATATTTTATTAGTGGGGGAAGGAGATAGATAAACTATCCTACTTTGATTTGGAAAAGCTTCCTATGCAGAAGCAAAATGAAAACTACTTCTTGAAGAAAATTAATGTGACTACATGTTTAAAGTGTATTATGGTTTTTCCAGTGATTCTTTCTCATCTACATGGACCACTAATATATATGCCACCAGGTAGGAGAAGGGAGGACAGAGTGTCTTAAGTCAGCTCAGGCTGCTATACCCAAATACCATGGACTGGGTGGTTCCAACAGAAATTTATTTCTCACAGTTCCAAAGGCTGGGAAGGCAAGATAAGGTGCCAGCAGATTCAGTTCCTGGTGAGGGCTCTCTTCCTTCTTGCTGTATTCTCAATCTCATGAGGTGGAGAGAGAGGGCTCTGGTCTCTTCCTCCTCCTGGAAGGACACTAATCCCATCATAGGAGCCCCATTTTCATGACCTTATCTAAACCTAATTGCCTCCCAAAGGCCTCACCTCCAAATACCATCACACTGGGGTCAGGGTTTCAACATATGATTTTGGGGATACAAACATTTGGTCCATAACAGAGAGGTAGTTCTCCATTTAAAAGATAAAAACCTAGTCTGCAAAGTGAATCATTTTTATTCATTAACTCAAATTATTAAAATACATAATCTCTACTTTACAAAAGGGTTGTGTTACTGTGTAAATTAGTCACCTGGCCTTTGGAAAATTCTATTTTCTGACTCTGTTTTCTATAGAAATTGTTGTATTAGTTCTTAATCTCTTGGGGATTCTACACTAATTGTAAAAGTCAATTAAAACAAAGAGACCTCTCTATCCCCAAATGACAGAGAGGCTGGATTAAAACTGACATTTAGAGTCCACAAAATCCTAGAGCCCCTTACTCCTCAAATTACGAACTGTACCTATATGATTGATAGATCTCCAGGTGAGCCCTAAACTACTTAATTCATAATGAAGTGGTACCTACAGGATACAGATTCTCATTCTTTATATGAGAAAACAGAATCTACTGTATGTATAATTTGGGCTACACTCCCCTGGGCTCTGACAGAACTCTGCAACACGATCTTTGTTTGGTATGCTGCTCAACCTGTATAGACCTCAGTTTCCTGATCTGTAATCATGTGCATAATAATGCCTACACCACATGGGGTTGTGGTGAAGATAAAATGAGTGTCTATGACACACCTACATCAAATAAGCACTTCAATTCATGGCAGCTCTTTTCCAAATTATCATCAGCAAATATCCACAACTGTTTGTGGTATAATCCACTGTGGTAGGCGCTGGGGCACTGAAATCCACAAAACAAAGTCTAGCAAGAGAGAGAGAAGTGATAAATGACTACAACCAAGTGAAGTGCCCTGACAAAGTATGTATAGGGAAAATGGGGGGATAAAAAAGAACAGTCTATTTTACAAAGGGACAAGTGAGTCAAGTAGGGCTTCAGAGTAATGTTTGAGTTAAGGCTGGCCAGTGGGGGCGGAATGGATGGGAGAGAAAAATGATGTTGAAGAAGTGGGTAAGGATTCTAGTGTTCGATTTTAAACAGGAGAGAAGGTTGAGAGTGGGGTGTGAGGGAGGCTAGAGAGAAGGTGTGAACCAGATCAAGTCAGAGGACTACCCACATTCAGGATGGAGAACATCTTTAAGGCCATGGCAGAGGAGGGGTGGGCCAGGTGAGGGACAGAGGAAGTTCAAGCTCCTGGCTTCTCACTCTGCACCCTGGTGGGGTGCTATTCAATGAATCAGGGAGCACAGGGGCAAGCGGGCTGGAATAAGGGAACAAGGAAAGTCCAGACTGTCTAGATACAAACTGCTCTGCTATTTATCTTATCCGTCATAGATCAGTTACAGTCATATATGCCTATTGAGTTAGGAAGTAGGGCAAATATTTTGAACTAGATGCCTGGTGCACGAATTCATGCACCCGTGGGTCCCTGGGCTTGGCCTATGGGATAAGGGCCGAAATCGGCTCTTCAACATCCCCTGAGGGGTCCCAAATTGTGAGAGGGCGCAGGCCAGGCCAAGGGACCCCACCGGTGCACGATTGGTGCCGGGGAGGGATGCAGGAGGTTGGCCAGCCAAGGAGGGACTGCGGGAGGGCTCCAGGGTGTGTCTGGCCCATTTTGCTCACTTCTGATCAGCCAGACCTCAGCAGCAAGCTCACCTACCGGTCAGACTGCCCCCATAGTGGTCAGTGCATGTCATAGTGAGTGGTTGAGCAGCCTTAGTATATCATTAGCATATTATGCTTTGATTGGTTGAATGGATGACCAGACGACCGGACACTTAGCATGTTAGGTTTTTATTATATAGGATTATTGGAGTGCAAATTAGTGAAAATTCACTATATTGGCATGCTCGCTTATAGGGGGAAATTTGTTAAATATAACAAGTTCAAGCCTAAGCTGGGACCTAAGCCACATATTTATTTAGAATTTATATACTCTTGTTGTCCTAAGAAAACATGAAGCCAGCTATGCTCTACCATGAATCATATACTTGGAGAGATTGAATTATTAACAAATTCCTATTTCCCTTCACTAAATGGGCTGCTAATGACTGATTGCTACAGGGAAGCTTTCCAAACTCATTCTATCAGATTAATATCTCTCCAATAAAGTATAATAACCATTAGAACCTCATCTAACCCATTTTAAATGATGTTTTAAAAATTTCAAAACCTTTTCTTTGAAGATCATAATGGATATAATAACTAACACTCAGTCCTTACTATGTGAAGGAGTCCTTAGCAGTAGTCTTTCTGCTATAAATGTACAAGGATCATCTTCTTAATCCTCATGCCAGTCCTGCTATATGTCCCATTTTCACACAGAAATACACCGAGGCAGAGAGCAACTAAGTCACATATCCAAGGTCACACCAATGGCATGCAGAGTGACCCAGAGCCTGCTCTTTAAACCATTACAACCTACTTGCCTCCCCATGTTACCATAAAAAATTTAAAAAGATGTCTTATTACAAAAGAAAATCTAGAATGTAGAGAAAAGCTTTCTTTTGTTAGTTTCATTAAAAAAACTTTTTTTAATTTCAGAGAGAAAGGAAGAGGGAGAGATAGAAACATTAATGATGAGAGGGAATCATTGGTGGGCTGCCTCCTGTATGCCCCTACTGGGGATCGAGCCTGCCAACCAGGCATGTGCCCTAACCAGGAATCAAACCATGACTTCCTGGTTCATAGGTTGATACTCACCACTGAACCACACAGGCTGGACTGTGAGTTTCATTTTTAAAGTAAAAACAAAAAGCAACCGAGAATGTAGCAGAATCCATGTTCCCCTTCTGCCATGTACAAGCAGAGTGATCTTGGACAAGTTAAGCTGTGAAAGCCTCAGTCTTCCCCTCACCTGGAATATTCCTCACCTTGAAATGGGAATGACAATAATTTGAGTTCTGGAGCAATAGTTATAGAAATGCTTTAATTATTCCCCCACTACTAGTCATTTAATCTATTTCCGAGATTTTACTATCCTATATAATAAAAAGGTAATATGCAAATTGGCCCTAATGGTGGAATGACCAGAACGATGGCTTGACCAGTCACTATGACGCACACTGACCACCTCCTGGTCACTTTCCTGGCCAGCAGGCTCCCATCACCTGATGGCAAATGGGGAACTGGGGGTGGGTGGCAGGGGATACAGGTGGTGCCAGGCCAAGGCTCCCACGCTACACACAGATGGCAACCTACGGCAGGGGCGGAGCTGATGAGCAGGTGGGAATGGCCGACCTCTTGGTCCCTCCACCCGGCCGGCAGGTTCTGATCACCCAACGGCGAACAGGGAACGGGTTGGCGGCGGGGGGCAAGACTGGTTGCAGGCAGCTGGGGAAGATGGCCCTAACCTCAGGCCAGACCTAGGGACTGTACCCATGCATGAATTTCCTTTGCTGGGCCTCTAGATGTTAAAATATACTGCAATGGACATCTTTGCATACAAAACTTTAGCTGTGTATTAAATCATTTCTTTGGGTGAGATTCCCAGAAACTGGGCAATTAGGTCAAAGGGTCTTAATATATGCTGCAAAATTTCCTTCCACAACATTTTTACCTACTAATGTTCCCACCAGAAGGGTCTACATGAGCAACAAATATAACGGCACCTTGGCCAGGATTATATAATTTCATGAAGAAAAAAATGTTGTCTACTAATTTAGTTTAATATAAAATGCTCTATGAGTATGTATATTAAAAATATGTCATACAGGAATTCCAATGGCTGAATAAATAAACATTAAATATATGCACTGAAAATTTGTATAAATAAGGGGTTAATATCCAAAATTTATAAAGAACTCATATAACTCAACACCAAAACCAAACAAACAATCCCATCAAAAAATGGGCAGAAGACCTGAACAGACATTTCTCCAAAGAGGACATACAAGTATGGCCAATGGAAAAGATGCTCAATATCACTAGGCATCAGAGAGATGCAAATTAAAACCACAATGAGGCATCACCTCACATTTGTCAGAATGGTTATCATCAATAAATCAACAAGAATTGGCAAAGATGTAAATTACACACAAAATTTAAAATGGAACTACCTTATGACCCAGCAATTCTACTTCTGGGTACATATCCCAAGAAACCCAAAACACTAATTTGGAAAGATATATGTATCCCTATGTTCATTTTAATATCATTTAAACAGCCAATATATGGAAGCAATCCAAGTGCCCATCAATAGATAATTGGATAAGGAAGTTGTAGTACAGATATATATAATGGAATATTACTCAGCCATAAAAAAGGAATGAAATCTTACTATTTTCCACAACAGCGATGGACCTAGAGGATATTACGCTAAGTGAAATAAGTCAAGAGGAAAACAAATACCATATGGTTTCACTTGTATGTAAGGTTGGGGGGTTAGGGGAGTAAGTGAAAAAGTTGAAGGGATTGAGAAGTATAAACTGGTAGTTACAAAAGAGTCACAGGGATGTAAAGTTCAGCATTGGGAATGTAGTAAATAATACAATAATAACTATGGTGCAAGGTGAGTACTTGAATTTTGGGGGTGGATCACTTTGTAAATTATATAATTGTCTAACCACTATGCTACACACCTGAAACTAATATAAAATAATATTCAACTGTAATTGAAAAATGAAATTACAAAAAAAAGAAAATTCATATAAATAAAAAAACCATTTGTGGCCAATGCATGGAACAGAAAAATGAGTAATAAACTGTATCTTCCACGTTCTAAAGGATTAATTTATGAATATAAGCTGGTATTTGTTAACTGATCACTTATATTAAGAGTATTTTTTTCACTAGGGTTATTAGTACAGGTGTTCCCTACTTTTAAAAAGTTTGCGTTCTGCCACTTGGCTTTAGAGTACATCTATTTCACTAGCCAGGAGAAATCTGAAGAGGAGTTACATTTTTACGAAGAAAAGTAAAGTGAAAATAGTGTTCAGGTTTGTTTTGCAGCAAAAGAAACCACACGCAGCATCTCAGCATCTGTGAGCAACTGTGCTGTGTCTCCATTCACTCTGTGCATCTGTTAGCAAGATGTGTCCTAAGGCATCAGGGAAGTCTAAGTGAGCTCTTAAGGGTGTTATGTTCAGCGTAAAACAGGACATAATTAAGTGTTTCCATGGTATTGAACGAAATAAAGACATTGTGTGTGAATTGAATTTTGGGTCTGGGTACCTAATTTTTTTCATATAAATCAGTGATTGCTTCTTTGCTTCACACCAGCTCGGCCTACCAAAGGTTTCATAGGAATGGTCCACTTTCGGATATCAAGGGAAACCTGTAAGAATCCCCCCTCCAACCAAAGAACTAAGTTTAGTTACCAATTTTTAAATACTTAACAGAAGCATTATGTTTCACATAAATAATAATGGTCCTTGAGAACAAGTATGGATTTTCAAATGCACAGTTCAAACATTTGCTAAGTACCTCTTTTGTCTAGGGTCATGGGCTGTTTTTTAAAACACTGAACCTACAAACCTAACCACAAACAAGTCCTGTAAAAGTAAATTCAATTCTATTAAAAGAGGCTCAGAAAACTGACTTTAAAAAACACAAATGTTTTATGAATTTTAGAACTTGAAATAAGAAGGCTCTTTCGTGTTTTTTTTTAACTATGTACATAATATTTTGCAGGACATAGGTCAGTTTTGCTAGTCAGTAGCCGAGTCAGCCAAATTTGGTTTATGTCATTAGTATAACTGTCAATAAAGAATCATAAAGCAGCTTGATTTTTCCAATTCCATGTGGAGGCACTGAGTGAGCCATTAGAAAAATATTGGATTTGTTCACAGAGAAATTTTATATGTATTTCACAGGACACACAAATGAGAAATCCCAGAGTCCCCTTGCCTGCACTTTGCAGCTCAATGACATAGGACCCAGCAGCTCCACTTTAGAATCAACCAACTCCCACTTGGGTCATAAAAATCTTCATGATAACAAGTGGCCCACTGTCCGTGAATTAAGTCACACAGAAAGGAACTAAAAGCACAATGTTGGGCTGCACTGGGATAAGTTACCCAAGGTCTAATAGGATAAAATGGCATTAACTCTGGCCTAACTGTTCCAGCAACAAACAAGTCTCGCATCATTATATATCAGAATGCCTCACTAATGAGTTAAGAGGATTTCATTATGAAACCATGGTATTCTTCCTTTACAGAGTCCCCAGCTTCAAGATAACCTCTTTCAAAATAGAAAACACAACAATGATAATAACCATAATAACAACTAACACTGAACACTTAGTATGTGCTAAGCATCATATCAGGTACTCACATACACTATTTATTCTTCTTGGGAACCCTGTAAAGAGTTATTTTTTCCACTTCACGGAGGAAATAAAGGCTAGAAGTTACTGCAGACTATCACTGGGCCTGTACTTGGGGATTCAAGCCCTGGCTGCCTGGCCCCAAAGCCTGCGCTCTCAATTGCCTCTTGTAGTGAAATTACACTAAGTTTAACTTCGCTAGGAAAATAAAAAAGTGCATCAAGCTAGCAATCTACAGATACCTGTAATACACTTCTGGGTCCTAAGTAATAATCTCAGGTTTCCTGAGGAACAAGTTATGCCCCAGGCAACCTAACACCAAGACAAGGCGAGTACAACACAGTGTCAGTGAGTCAACGGTTACCAGTGGTTACAGTGCCTATGTGACACACACGTGATCTGGTTTTTCTTCCATTCTAAGGAATCATTACATAGACTTTGGTGTCCTGTAGACAGCATAAATGAGGCCACATTAATTCTCAGGTGGCAGGCCTGCTAAGAAATTGGCATAAAAGCAAATAACAGTGATAAAGTGATTTCAGTGAGGCTATGACTGAGAAACACCTCAACGGGAAACCGGTTTGTGTGTACTGGAGGATAGCATGATAGGGGATGAGAACTGTGTCTACTGTGTCCAGCACCGGTCAGTTTCCAGAGCCAGAATAGAGGAACGAGTTTCCTCATACCCCTTTGAAACCATGGACATGCAGCATATAATAAAATCAGTTACAGGTCTGTCTCTACCTCAGTATTAACTATATACTTTTCTATAATTAAAAATACAGAATTTAAAAAAACATGGATAGGTAGAGTTAAAATATAATGGGCCTCTGGCAATGAGCTGGGATAACTAGTCTAGATCAAAACAAAAAGATGAGGAATGAACTATCATAAAAAATAAGAATTTCTCCGTCTCCAAAGAGGATCACAAAGGAGAAGTATTCGCTTGAGGTGGAACTTAAGGCAGAACTTTCAGAAAAGGCCGGTGGCTCACTGCCTAAGTAAGTCCCACTCCAGTTCAACGACTAGAGGTCAGGTTAACCTGAGGCCAAGGACCTTCCTGGACACTGATAACCCTGTTCCACGTAGACTGGAAAAGGTAGAAAAGCACTGTGTGAGAGGTCAGCGTGAGTCTCCTGACTTTGCCCCACCCTCCAGGCCTACTTTCTAAAGTGAAAATCCTACCCTATGGTTGGTTCCTTCAGGTAGTAGGTCAACTCACAACTTATCCTCCAAAATACCATTTGTTCCACACTCCGCTCCCACTTCTCATGTGTAGACGTCCTATCCAAGGGCAATTTATGGATAGATACGGCACAGTGAACCATTTGGATATTATTCTTCAACCTAAAACACAAGTTGTAGGTTATGATACCCGTTCCTACATCACAAGTCAAATTATGACACATATCCAAATGCTGTTTAAGTTGCCGATATCTTATCTATCATCTATGGGAAATTAAGGAGATGATGAGCCATCTGTAGATATGTTTGCATGCCAACCACTTTCAAGCACTCTTCGGATGGAGTGAACTGGACTTGAGAGAGTCTGTAATTGTCTAATGTAACTGGAATCGCATATACACAGTGTGGACAAAAAAGGAGTTCTGTGGAAGGGAACTCACAAGGTGACCTAATACATTTCTAACTGGACAGGCCAAGGTGGGTAGTCATGCCCCAGGCATGACTTCTTTAGAAACAGGTTTCTTTGCCTTAAGCAAATGTGGTCCATTGTTCTGTGCATCTAGGTGGTTGACACAACTTTGAAATAAGCACCCTCAAGAGCACATAATCTTGTTAACTGTTTGGGCTCAATGAAACTCTCATAAAAATTCTTTACAGGTTTGGACGTTATTTCTGTTGACAACAGAAAGTTACCAATACCATAACAGCACCCAGTAAAAGTGAGGGAGAGCCCAAGGGGTGAGGGCTGAGAAGGGAGGGAGAGACGTGGAGCTGGGACACCCAGAGGCTTCCCCAGAGGAGTGGGGCTGGAACTGACACTAAAGGACTAGTGGAAAAGGGGAGACAAGGAATACAGGAAGGGCAGGCCAGTACAGGAGTGGGAGTGGGCTGCTGTGCTCTGTGAAGAACTGAGATCCTGGGGGAGTGGGCCTGCGGAATGTTTCAAATTCTCGCTTAACTTTATCAAGAAACCATAGGATCAACTGGCAGATGATTACCACTCTGCTTTCACTAGAAAACCGTCAGCAATGATTTGAAGCACAATAAAACACGCGAAAGCTCTGCGAATATTTGCTAAATGAATTGCTTCGGAGCAGTGACCAGGGAAGACTTCGCACACATGTGGCCAGGTTATTAAGGATTTTGCAAGGCAGAATGTTGGTATTTCGAGTGGAAGGCACAGCATGAAGAAAGGCTTGGAGGCAGGAAAGGATACAGCAAGGAACCAGAACAAAGCAGTCATCTTTGTCTGTTGATGCTATCTCCCGAGCACCTTATAAATATCCACTTCTTCCTACCACCATCCCAGACCAGGGCACCACTTTCTTTCACCTGGACTCCCAACTGGCTTTCCAGCAGTCACTCTTGTACCCTCCTATTTATTTCGATACTGCACCAGAGTGATCTTTCTAAACCCACCAGAGTGATCGGGCCACTTCTGCCCGAAATCTTTCAACTGTGTCCCCTCACTCTCTGGATACAACCTAAAATCCCTTACTTTGCCTAGAGCCCCTTTGTACACTGACTCGCACTTGCTTTCAGCCCAACATCTGCTCCTGCTCACTGTTCCCCAACCACACCTGCTTCCTCCCACCTTCTCCACTGCACCCAGTACTGGGGCAGATCCAAGCAGGGAAAGCTCCCTTATTTACCTGCCCCACTTCCCACTTACCTCACATTTATGTTGTAAACCTCTGCTGAGAGGTTACTTACTCCAGAGGAATTTTTCCTGACTTCTCCCCCAAAAGCCCCAGGCTAGGTTAGGTCTCTCTGTTTACACTCTAATCACACCCCAAATACACAATACCATTTGGTGAGTGTCTAAGCTCTTGAGGACAAAGGGCTGTGCCTGCCCAGTTTGTCATGCAGCACCCACTCAGCCCTTGGCATGTAACGGGTACCCATTACATATCTGAGGAATGAGAATGGATGGGGCACAAAATGGGAAAGACCTTGAAAGCCAGTCAAGTCCTTTGACCTTTACTCTGTGGGCAGTCGGGAGAAAACAGCTCTGGCATTGGCCTTGCTGTGGACACTGCTGGCCTCCATCACTGCTCTTGGCACCAACCAGAATGGCTGACTCAGCTTTCATCAAAGGAAGCCAAAGGAAACTCAAGGTCTGCTTCCCACCACTCCACTTCCAACTGAGTAAGAAGCCCTCCGAGTAGCAGGACAGCATTATTCACCCAGCAGCGTGAGATTACAGCCTCCCAACTCACTTGCCTCCTTGGAAGCCTGGTCTGTCCATCTGCAGTGGGCAGCTATGGGTGATCTACAAACAGAACAGATGGGCTCACGTGGGCTTCCGGTGGGCTCATGTTTCCACGTGCATACTCTAATGTGAGAACCCCAATTTACCCCATGTTGAAATAAGACATTCCTCCACCTCTCAATACAAGTTCCTCCCCTCCCACTCACTCCTCCTCCCCAAGCCCCTACTGGCAGTCAATTTGCTCTTGGAGATACCAGCACCAGATCCAGACCTTAACTGCCCTACTCTCCCAGCTCTGGCTCCTGGGGATGTTCCCTGCTCAGACTAGACCTCTTGGTCAACCATGTCACAAATACTCCACCTCTATGGAGTCTTAGTCTAAGGTAAATCCAGCTGAATGAAGTTTCGCTGAGATTCAGGCTGCCAATATGAATGCCTTAAAACTCCCTCTCCTTAAAATGGCACGTCACTTTTTATATGCTACAACTCAGTGAACCTTGAAAATACTATACTAAGTCAGCGGTTCTCAACCTGTGGGTCGTGACCCCTTTGGGGGTCGAACGACCCTTTCACAGGGGTTGTCTAAATACATCCTGCATATCAGATATTTACATTACGATTCATAACAGTAGCAACATTACAGTTATGAAGTAGCAACGGAAATAATTTTATGGTTGGGGGGTCACCACAACATGAGGAACTGTATTAAAGGGTTGCAGCATTAGGAAGGTTGAGAACCACTGCAAGTGGAAGAAACCAAATACAAATGTTACATACTGTACACTTCTATTGACATGAAACATGCAGAATAGGCAAATCCACAGACAGAAAGATTAGTGGTTGCCTGGAGGCTGCAGGGGAGAGGAGAATAGAGAGTAACTGGGAATGGGCACAGTGTGATGGAAATGTTTTGGAATTAGAAGCAATAGAAGCACAACACTGTGGATGAACTAAGTGTCACTGAATTGACCACTTTGAAATACATTTTATATCATGTGACTTTCACTTCAAAACAACTCAAACACTTTTTAAAAAGTCAACCCTTCCCTCCCAGTTCAGAGAGTAGCTTTCCATCCTCCCACTCTGGAACGTTTCCCCATTTATCTTCAATCCCCTCTCTCTGCAGGGGTGGGGAACGTCCAGCCCTCCAGTTGTGAAAGGCCAACAAAATCATTTGCTCTGGCCCTGCCAAGGCATTAGAGGTGAGTTAATTAGATGTTTGACCAAATATAGCAGGCTAATTTTTAAGTTGATAATTTTGTATGGCCTGTGAATAATGTTATAAATATCCAAGTGGACCCTGGAAGAAAAAAAGTTCCCCTCCCCTGCTAGGATTTTTTTTTCTGCTGACAAACCGTTCAAGTCTCCCTAACCTAAAATATCTTTCCTTAATCCTGTTCTCCCCTCGAATCTCATCTAGAACTGTCTCAAGAGCTATGTCATAAACAGCAGCCTATATCAACAGCCTCCACATTTCCAGCTCCAATATTCCTTTCTAGTTCCATTTCTGGTGATAAGCTGAAATCTAGAGCTAGTTAAACCTACCTGCTACACTTCTAAAATTGACAGACTCTTGTAAAAATGAATGGATGAACCTGCATGAAATTCAGGCCAAGAATGAGACGGGCATGAGTCTTTTAGATGCTGCCAGAAACCCTTAGGGCTGCAGTATCCAATAACTGGGACAGGAGCCACATGAGGCTAATTGAAATGTAAATTAAAATTAAACTAAAGCTCAGTTCCTCAGTTGCACGAACCGCATTTCAAGTGTTCAGTAACTACTGTGGCCAGTGACTATTATATTTGACAGGGCAAAATATGTCCCATAGAAAAATCTCAGTATCTAGAAACACAGTAGCTCAGTGCATATTAGAACCTGAGATCCTAAACATCTTGACAGGATTCCCTAGAGTGAACCAAAGAGGAGTATTTACTAACCCCTATAGCACAGCTTTATATGATCAGACATGATACAAAAAAGGCCAGAGGAACCTTTTTGTAACATATCTATATACATAAAAGCCTATGCTCCCACAGCCAACCCCCCACGGCCGCCAACCTCCTGTAGCCCCTCACCCCAGCCGGCTTGCTCCAATGGTCTTGATCGGGGCAGCTAGCCAACCTCCTACAGCCCCAATCAGCCTCAATCGCCAGCCAGGCCAAGGGACCCCACCTGTGCATGAATTCGTGCACTGGGCCTCTAATGAAACGACAAAGGTTAAATAGTTAAATAGAACAAGGCAGAGTGGGACAGGATGCAGCAAATTTTTATTAAAGCAAAGCACTGCCCAAAATAAACAATAAAAAAAGGTCAAGGAGTATTTACCAAACAGGCATGAACAAAAAAGGAAGCAGCTATTTTTAAAACTATTCTTAAAAACAGCCAATCTGAAGGCCAAAATAATAAAACGGATAGCCAGCAAAGAGAATGGGATAAAAAAATAAACATCTAAGCCCTAACTGGTTTGGCTCAGTGGATAGAGCGCAGACCTGAGGACTGAAGGGTCCCGGGTTTGATTCCGGTCAAGGGCATGTACCTTGGTTGTGGGCACATCCCCAGTAGTATGGGGTGTGCAGGAGGCAGCTGATCGATGTTTCTCTCTCATCGATGTTTCTAACTCTCTATCCCTCTCCCTTCCTCTCTGTAAAAAAATCAATAAAATATATTTAAAATAAATAAACATCTAAAATGCTGCTTATGCTACGCCAAGACCTCAGTCTGGTACTCCTTTCTGGTTTGCATTTTTATTTTATAAACAGACCACTACAGTCCACCAATAGAACATCCATGCAAGCAACCAGTGTTGTTAGAAGACATGAGTTTACTCTTAAATATCATCCAACCTATGTAGGGTACCTTCCAGATACACTTACTTGATAAAACGACAAAACCAGCCACCTGATGAAGTTCAAGTACGAAGGAGGCATTTAGAGATCCTGTGGCATCAATCAAAAATTTACTCAGGCAGAAGGAAACAGAAGGCAGTAGCTGCTAAAGAAGAAGAAAGAGACCTCTTCATAGCTAAGCAGAGTGGCGATCCTTATTTAAAAATACAATAAATAGGATCTGGTTAGAACAGATGTTCTCAAAGTGCAGCCTTGATAACTGAGGGTCCTTGGACCATGTTTTAGAGGTTCCATAAGATCAACACTGTTTTTATAATACTACCAAGAGTTTCCCTTTTCAGTATCATCTCTCTCATCATTGTAAAGTGTCCCAGAGGCTACATGGTGTGTGAGCTCAAAAGACTGAATGCAGAAGCAGATAGGAGGATCCAGCGGACTCTCATTAAGCCAGATACATAATAGATTGGCCAAATGTCAGTTTTCACAAAATTTTTGTTTTAGAAAATAAATTTTTCATAAACATATAGGCTGTGTTATCATATAATGGGCTGTTTATTATTTTTAGATGTATTATTATTTAAAATTTATTTTAAAATAATGTAAATGTAATTTTTAATAGAGTATAAATACCAATCCACATAAACAAAAGCTGAGGTTCTCAATTTTTGGTAAGAAGTTTGAGAGCTGCTGCATTAAAAAAAGATTACGTACAGAATTCTTCCCTTCTTCAGGGTTTTATTTCTAAAAATACATTGTAAATTTAGCTTCCCAACTTAAAGGCAAATATCCCAAACATATTAGTACTTCAAAAAGAAAGCATCTTGATACTTAACTTTAGGAGTTAAATTTAACTTGAAGTATAGAGTTTAAAAAATGAACATATAAATCCTTGAAATGTGTTGATATATAGTCATTTTGAGAGCAAGATAACAATAACTAACAAAACTTACAAGAAATATTTTACTCTATGAAATAATTAAATTCTTTCAGGTTCCCCAAACTCAACTTATAGATAGTATGTTATTACGAGAAACTCCACACCAATGAAACAGGGAGAGCTCTATTCACATGACTATATGAACATAAAAACTCCGAAAGCTCCTTTAGCCAAAGCATGATACTCCCCTCTTCCCAAATGAGGCTACTTCTCGTGGAAACATTTAATCACCAAAAACTAAAATTTTAAATCATAAATAATGAGAATGAGAGACGCAAGTTTCCTGTGGCTAACTCACGTTAGGTGGAACTTCAGAGAAAATGGATTCACTCTCATCAAATCTACACAAAAGCTGAAGTGTTTACTTATACACAGAGAAAGAGAGAGAACGCTGGCTCAGAATCAAAGTAAAAATTCATATTCCCGATTTCAACTGGCCACAACAAAGCACCTCTTAGAAACCAGACTTTCCATTTGCCGTCGATCACCTCAGTTGTCCAATTTTCATCAGGTCCCAGTTTCCTTGACTCATTTTGCTAATTAGCAATGTGTGGAAAGTCTCTCTCTTAAAAATTTCTAAGGTAGCCTCCTCCGACGAAAAGCCAGCTTCCCCTGCAGGCTGCAGGCTGAAGCCCCCAGCCACTATCTACACCCAGCATCAGTGGCTGGGGCCTGTGGGTTCATCTCCTTTCTTCCTCTAAATGGGGTGTCTGCTGCTGGTGTGGCCCTGACACTGTACAGGAATACCATCACCAGAAGAAAAGCAGAGGAAGAAAAGCAGGTCAGCGAAAGTGACAGACAGAATGAATACGAATACAAGAGAGAAAATTACATGACACTCCCTCCTCCTCCCAAATAACTGACATTTCACCTCTCCGAGCATGACTGCCAACGTTTTGAAGCTAATTCCTTTGAAAGAGAGCGGTGTCAGTGAGAACCTGTGTGAAGCTTAACATGTACTCACTATAAAGCTATGTTACACAGGCCCATCTGTCAGGGAGACTCTCGATGCTTTCAAACCAGAGCTCAGAGCACTCACCTCACGGTCACAGACACAGAGCAGGTAACTGCAGGGTTCTCTCTACAAACAGTGGAGTTGAAATATAATAATGGGCACTGACAAAAGGGCTAACACCTCCTCCTTCTCCTTCTAACATGGCTCAATCGTGTGGCACTCAGTTTATGCTTTCTGGATGTTTGCGGGGCTTTGTCTTACAGGGATACCGATTGATGTAAATGACAACCCAGAATTCTGCACACATGAATCTTATCTTAATCAAATCAAAGGGAAGGGAGAACAGAAAGTTTAGCTGGTCAAGTTAGAATGAATGGGATCTCTTGTTTCAGTCTTACTTCCTTTCCTGGAGAAGGAAATCTAAGCAACTCATTGAAACTGAAAGTGAATTTCACATGTAGTTTATGGAAGTCATAACTTTATTAGTCCTGCCTCATATCTCTATTGGCTTTAAACTTATTTAAAGTATATTCTGTACAGTCTTCATTAGAAAATCTTTTCAAGCCCAGCCGGAGTGACTCAGGGGATTGAGCATCGTCCTGTGCACCAAAAGGTTGCTAGTTCGATTCCAGGTCAGGAGACAGGGGTTCAATCTCCAGCCGGGGCATGAAGAGAAGGCACGACGTTTCTCTCTCGCGGCTCACTAGCTCTCTTTTTCTTTCTCCACCTTTCCCTATCTCCCCACCTCCCTCCTTCTAAGCATGTCCTCGGGTGAGAATTAAAATAGAAAAAAATAATCTCTTCACTTCTAAGTTTCAATAATGCCACCCAATAGAAGGGCAGTGACTAAAGAGAGATAAAACAACATCACAGACTGGCAATGTGGTGCCACAGGGGAGAAAAAAATCTCTAAAGTCAATACATTCTACCCAGTTGCTCTGAAACGGTTTTTCTCCCATTTCTCAAGAAATAGGCTAGAATTTCAATCATTGCAACCAAGTTTATTATGAAGAACAAAGGAATTCAGAAACCAAGAACTTCCAGGATATAACCATGTCTAAAACAAGTCTATATATAGTTTGATGGCAAATTGGTATGTTAAAAACAGATGTGGAAGTATTATAGCAAACAGCGTCCATTTCCTTCTTCCCAGCACAAGCCAAGTTTTGTTTAGGGCCCCATCCTCTCCGACTCACTGGGTGAGTCCTGACAGTGTCAGGACTGAGAGGGAGGGGCATACAACCCTGAGTGGCCAGCTGGGTGACAGAGAACAATCAGAGGCAGACAGGCTTCTGGGAGCAGGACCTGCAACACAAGATAAAATATGCAAAAGAGGAACGGGGTTAAAGAATTGTGTTATTTAGTTTATTTAAATATGCTAATTATTTATTTCGTATTATTCATTAAAATAATTTTTAAGGGTATACAGAATTTGCTCTGGTCAGATAGCAAATTGGAGCTGGGCCTTAAAAGTTAAATATGTATAATTTGGACAGGAGAGTGGAGGGGCCTCCTAGATAGAGCAGGTTATGTGAGAATGGATGTGGAGGAGAAGCCCAGATGGTTTGGTGCTCCTGAGTTCCGCAGATGGAGTACAGTGAGCACTGGGGTGCATCAAGGAAGTATCTCTCTGCCTTTTCTGAATGCCCACAATGCCTGTTCTCCCAAACTGGCACATTTAGCATTTGGTTAGAGTGTTGTCTCAATACACCAAGGTTTCGGGTTTGATCTCTGGTCAAGGCACATACAAGAAACAATCAATGAATGCATAAATAAGTGGAACTACAAAATCAATGTTTCTCAAAAATCAATCAATAAATTTCTTTTTTAAAAAAAGGTATACAGAATTCAAATGGCAGCAAAGGTAACATAAGTGAAACACTAGGGAAAACGTCTTAATATTAAGGACTGTGGCATCTTGTATTTCTAGGGTTGCTGAGTCTTTTTGCTGGAGAAATTTGAAGAGTTTAGCTACACCATGAGCAATGACACCTGATCTCGTATCTCCAATCCCAATCTCAAAGGCCCGTTCCATCTGATCTCTCTCCACCTACATACATGTAGTCCTCGTGAACTCAAACTCAACAAGTCAAAAACTGAATTCAGCACACTCCCTTCACAACCTTCTCTTCCTTCTCACTCCCTTATTTCTGTGACTAGCCCCACAGCCTTCCCAGGAACCCAGTCCTGAAAGCACGCATGCTTCACCTCTCGCTCTGCACTGGACACGGGGCCGCCGAGGTTTCAGGTCCTGTTGATGGTGCTGCAATGTTAGTGGCCCCCATTTCTACCTCCACCCAACCCTCTCCAGTCTCATCCTCATCACCTCTTTGCCAGAACCACCTTCCTCCTATCCAATCCAACTCATAAATGAGTCTGTCCTGTTGATGTCTCAAAGCGCAGCTCTCATTCACTCTGCAAACAAATACTGGCCACTACATTCCTTCTAAGGCTGCTCTAATGAATTACCACCAACCAGTGGCTGAAAACAACACCTTTATCTTACTTTCAGGACTAAAATGGAGATGCAGGAGGGCTGCGCTCCTGTTTGCAGGCTCTACAGGAAAATCCTCTTCCTTGACTTTTCTGGAGGCTGCCTGCTTTTCTTGGTTTATGGCCCCTCTGTCCATCTTCAAAGTCAGCAACACTGGGTCAAGTCTCTTCATGCTGCCTTCTTTCTAGTCTCTTCTGCCGCCCTCTTCCACATTTCAGGACCCCGGTGATCACACTGAGCCCACCTGGATAATCCAGGACGCTCTCCCTTCAGTAGCATTATCTTCCTTGATGCACCCCAGTGCTCACTGTACTCCATCTGCCCAACTCAGGAGCACCAAACCATCTGGGCTTCTCCTCCACATCCATTCTCACATAACCTGCTCTATCTAGCAGGCCCCTCCACTCTCCTGTCCAAATTATACATATTTATCTTTTAAGGCCCAGCTCCAACACCACCCACCCTCAGTATCTCTCTGCCTTCTCTGAATGCCCACAATGCCCCGTTCCCCCAAGCTGGCACATTCAGCAGTAACAAGGAAAGAGTTCAGGCATAAAAACAGTTTCTAGTGCTGCTCTACAGCCATCTATGTGAGCCTGGGCAAGCCACTTCACATCTTAGCCTTGGGCTCATCATCTGTTGAGTGAAAAAGCTGACTCATTGCTAAATTCTTCCCTAGGTCTTAAGCTCTATGAAATCGAGAGGACTTTCACTTCTTTAGATCCAGAAAGCCACTACTTAGGCCAAGACCACTATCACGTCAATAACAAATGTTCTCCCTTCCTAACAGATCTTCCCTGCCCCCAGTCTTGTCTTGCTCTCTGCCCCCTAAAAAGCATCTTTCTAGGCTACTCTCCTCCTCAAAACCAGTTAAAGCCTCTTAGGAAAATGTCCAAAGTCCTCAATGTGACACCTAGAATCCACTCGATCAGGGTCTGTTCCTTTGATTTTCCTCATTGACTTTCTTCCAGTTCCTCACATACTCCTTCCAGCCCCCAGCTACCTGCCCGCTTCACCTCAGAGCCTTTGCTTGAACTCTCCTCTTTCCACCAGATTCCTGCTTATTCTCCAGGCAGCCTTTCCTGACCTCCCAACCTGATTTAGGCATGTTCCCTGTGCTTCCTTGGCAACTGGGCTTTTGCAGCTCCGTCCTCCAACTTCCACATGGGTGGTGGGTGGGAATGTTAGCAACAACTGGTGGCTGATGCCCAAATTCTGTAACAGGACTTTTCAGTTGCCCACAACCACCCAGAATCAAGATAAGATTTCCCAGCCTTTTTTTGCAGCTCCATGTTTAAGTCCAGGCCAAGGAGACATACAGAATTGTATAGGGGCAGTTTCTGGGAACTTCCCCTAAAAGAAAATATGAATGAATCCTCTGCCCTTTGTACTCTGTCTCTTCCTCTCACCTGCCGCCTGGTCTAAACCTGTCATACATTGAGCTAGAAGGAGCCTATCGTTGGTCATACCAGCTCTGGACCTTCCACTATCCCCACTCCAGCCTTTCATAGAAGATAGAAACTTCAACCTTATTTTAAGATCCCATTATTGGAGCCACTATTACTTTCAGATCTCCCTCCATCACTTGAAGCCACACCTAAGTACAACACACATGATCATATCCCTAGGACCAATAATTACCTGTTGATTCAAGTACATATCTCACCTCTTCAACTGGATTACAATAGTTGTACTGTCCCTGCAAGATCCGTGCTCCTTAGCATAGAGCGCACACAGAAACCCTTGACAGTGAGTGAGTGAGTGAGTGTGAATGATCAATGAATTAGTAACCACGTGTCTAATGAAGCAGCTAGACTCTGTCCAACCTATGCGGTCTGTTTCCAACTGGGCTTGATGTTGTGGCCAACCAAAATATCATGGAAAAGTTCACACTTTTCCTTGCTTGGGCACAGTGCTACCAGTGTGGTGTACTGCTGGCATATTCTACCTGAACGCTCTACAAGGAAACAAGAGCCTTTAAAATAAAAGCATGAGTCATCTCTGCTCCTGGGCATGTGGGATGTCTAGCAATGTGTATGACATGAAGGCTGCTGCTGCGCTACTCTGGAGGGGAGAATGGCAACACTGGGCAGGGAAGCTGGCCCTCCCGAGTCCCGGGCTCAGGTGGACTCCCCATTCATGAAATATTATATAGTCTCAGGCTATCAAGGTACACTCCCCTTCACAGTGCCATTAGCACAGATTACTGAATGGATTACACTTGAAAGGTACATATTTAGAGAGATATACATACAAATAATTGCTAGATATCTACTATATGCCAAATGGTATGTAGGTACCAAGAATGCAGAGATTAATGTGCCAGACACCGAGCAAAGAGAAAAGTACTAGTCATTCTCACTTTAAGAAGGATGAAACTGAGGCACAAGACGGTTAGGTATTGAACTAGGCTACATAAGTAGGAAGGGGGAGAACATCTAAATCGGTCAGAAGGATCAAAGGTCCTAGGGTGTGAGTGTTCGACCTATGAAGAACAGGACTTTTCCCATTAAGTTTGCTTTGCTTTTGTGTTTTTGTTTTTGTTTTTGGTGGGAGCAACTGAGGAGGAAGCATCCAAATATGTGTGGAATAAAGATGGGAGCGGACAAAGTACATTTGGGGAAATAAAGCCTGTGGTGTGCTCAGAGTTAAAAGTGCAGGCGGGAAAGTGGCAAGAAATGAAGCTGGATCAGGATGACAAAGAGAGAGTAAATGAAGTGTACAGGGTGGAATGAAAGGATCCTGTTAACATGTCAGAAGACCACTGTGATGACAGATTGGGGATCTGAACACAGAGAAACAGAAAGGTACCAGGAAGAAACTGCTATTGTCAAGGAAGGGACTGATATGCCTCTAGGGGCAGGCAGTGGAAGGGGAAGAGGATGACAGAGGGACAGAGAAGCCTGATGGTCAATATGTGGTGAGTAGGTAGAGGGAGTGGGAGAAGAATATGGTTGATGGGAGAGAGAAGGACCTGAGTACTGCTGCTGGCTTGATGGCTTGGGAAAACTAGTGGATAGTGGTGCTCCTAACCATGTTGGACAACAGGAGAAAGAGATTTGCAGGGCATCCAGGTGAACCTCACTGATGAAAGTTATGAGACTGGAGTTTAGAGGAAAGAAGTGTTAGAAATAATTATCTGAGATGGATAATAGGTGGGTGTGTGGGTGGATACTTGAATCCAACTAGGTCACCCATTGAAATCAGTCTTTCACATAAACAAATGGAAGAATATACCATGTTCATGGATTGGAAGAATCAACATCATTTAAATGTGCCAGACACCGGTGTCTAGCACATTAGGTTCAATGCAATCCCCATTAAAATACTAATAGCATACTTCAAAGACCTAGAATAAACTCTCCAAAAATTCATCTGGAATCAAAAAGGCCCCGAATAGCTGCAGTGATACTGAGAAAGAACAAAGTTGGAGGATTCACAAAACCAGATATCAAGCTATACTACAAAGCCACTGTTCTCAAAATTGCCTGGTACTGGCACAAGAACAGACATATAGACCAATGGAACAGACCAGAGAACCCAGAGATTGACCCAAGCCATTATGCTCAACTAAAAGTAATATTTGACAAAGGAGGCAAGAGCATACAATGGAGTCAATATAGAATCTTCAATAAATGGTGTTGGGAAAATTGGATAGATGCATGCAAAAAGAATGCAATTAGACCACCAACTTACACCATACACAAAAATAAAAACTCAAAATGGATAAAGGACTTAAACGTAAGACAGGAAACGATAAAAATCCTAGAAGAAGCCATAGGCAGCAAAATATCAGACATATGTTGTAGCAATATCTTTACTGATACATATCCTAGGGCAATGGAAACTAAAGAGAAAATAAACAAATGGGACTATATCAAAATATAAAAGCTTCTGCACAGTGAAAGAAACCATCAACAAAACAAGAAAGCCCACTGCATGGGAGAACATATTTGCCAACGTTATCTCCGATAAGGGTTTAATATCCAACATTTACAGGGAACTCATACAACTTAACAAAAAGAAGATAATCCAATCAAAAAATGGGCAAAGGACTTAAGTAGACACTTTCCAAAAGAAGACATACAGAAGGCCATGAGACATATGAAAACATGCTTAAAGTCACTAATCATCCAAAGGATGCAAATCAAAACAACAATGAGGTGCCATCTCACACCTGTCAGAATGGCTATCATCAACAAACAACAAGTGCTGGAGAGCATGAGGAGAAAATGGAACCCTTGTGCACTGCTGGTGGGAATGCAGACTGGTGTAGCCACTATAGAGAACAGTACAGTGTTTCCTCAAAAAATTAAAAATGGAACTTCCATTTGACCCAGTTATCCCACTTCTAGGAATATATCCCAAGAAACCAGAAACACCAGTCAGAAAGGATATATGCACCCCTATGTCCATAGCAGCACAATTCACCATAGCTAAGATTTGGAAACAGCCTAAGTGCCCATCAGCAGATGAGTGGATTAGAAAACTGTGGTACATCTACACAACGAAATACTATGCTGTAAAAAGAATTCTTACCATGTGCAACAACATGGATGGACCTGGAGAGCATTATGCTAAGTGAAATAAGCCAGTCAGAGAAAGATAAATACCACATGATCTCATTCATTTGTGAAATATAATGAACAACATAAACTGATGAACAAAAATAGAACCAGAGTCTTAGAAGCATTGAACAGACTGTCCAACCTATG
>PVJC01005940.1:0-56593 GCA_004026665.1 Murina feae | reverse complement strand
TCTGATGGGGCTGGGGGCAGGTCCCCAGTGATGACACACACACATACACACACACACACACACAAAAGGCGCCTGGCAGACTGGGGCCATCATAGGACATCCACTGAGGGGTCCCAGACTGTGAGAGGGCACAGGTCGGGCTGAGGGACTCCCTCCACCCCGAGTGCACAAATTTTTGTGCACCGGGCCCCTAGTATATTTATAATATTCTTTGGGTTATTACTGCCTATATCTTGTAGAAGCTGCAATGGTGTCCTTTAATAGAAGTATAGATACATGGATCACATTGTCTGGTACCTGAGGGAAGGTGGATGGGAGGGGAGTGGCTAATGAAGGTGGAAAGATCAGCTAAAGAACATATATTCATACTCCATGAGCATGGACTATAATTTGGTGAAGGCCAAGGAAGGAGGAGGCGGGGTGGGTAGAGGTGGGCAAAGGGAGGTACTGCAATAATGTCAGCATCAGAAAATTTTAAAGAAATAAATGTAAAGAACATATAATCAAAAAAAGCACAATGGCATTCAAAATAAAATTGAACAATGTTCTATGGAATAAATAACATGTGCACAAATCACACTATGAAGAAATCATTTCTTTTTCAAACTTTTTTATGAAGCAGAACATAATCAGTGGGCACTATTGAGAAATGTGTTCCTTTCTTGTTCTTGCTGTTTTCAGACCTGGACAATGTGGAGGGCATTGCTGTGGACTGGATCGGGCATAACCTTTACTGGACAAATGATGGCTCCAGGAAGACCATAAGCGTGGCCAGGCTGGAGAAGGCTGCTCAGAGTCGGAAGACACTTCTGGAGGGAGAGATGTCCCATCCCCGAGGGATTGTGGTGGATCCTGTTAACGGGTATGAAATCTTTATTAGCTTTATGTAAAGAAATCATATTACATACATTTGGGTTTTTTAAATTCACATATGAATTCACACATGAATGGTCTGATTGGAAAAAGTTACTTATTTAGTGATTTGCTCCCCTAGAGAATGTGCTAAGTAAACATGTCAAAATACATTGAACTGAAATAAACAAATCTGTATGAATAATATATTTACTTGATTTACTCAGACAATCACCATAATTCTGCATTTTAGACAGCCTGACACCAAGATAAATAATCAGAGAATCAAGCAATTTAATTTTTTAAAGGCTATTGAAATTCAATGTATTCAAAAGTAGCCACGTTTTTTGTACACTTGATGCGTGGGCCAGTCTTTTTGTTAAATGGGTCACTATGCTCCTGCTCTGCAGTCCTCACAACAGTCCTTTGAATTAGTTGCTAACCTCATCCTTGTTTTTGTTTTTTTTTTTTTAAAATATTTATTGTTCAAATTATTACAGATGTTCCTCTTTTTCCCCCCATAGCTCCCCTCCTCCCAGTTCCCACCCCACCCTCTGCCCTTACCCCCCCCCACTGTCCTCATCCATAGGTGTACGGTTTTTGTCCAGTCTCTTCCCACACCCCCAACACCCCTTTCCCCCTGAGAATTGTCTGTCCCCTCCCTTTCTAACCTTATCCTTGTTTTGCAAAGAAGAAATCAGTAACTGATCTTCAAAAGACTCTTTAATTATTGAGAGACTGGTTAGATTTAAACCCCTGCTACTTGTCTCCAAGACTTTACTCATAGCCACTATGCTACTTTTTTAATAGTCTAGATTGGTAATCGTATAATTTTAGACATAACCATAGTTTCCATACTTTGACATCATTTTATAGTGTGCACTATTTGTTTTAGTGTGGAGTATTTTATGCAATTCCTAGGAATATATTTCCCTTTGATGTTTATTCAGAGTTATTACCTGAATATAGTAGTGATCATATAGAAATATTGGAGAAATGAGAAAACTCCTAACAGAATCTCAGAATTAATTGAGTAGATTGTGTATTTTACATATACAACTGTTACATGTGGTTTTGTACCCCCTCCATGGCTTATATTTCACTGTTTCAAAACAGCATCACAAACAGATTCTTTTTCATATCTTATAACAAACATACAAAACAGACTTAATTAAAGAGGAAGCATATGACTCCTTTATAAGCTGAAATCACCTTTTCTAGAATTATTTGTGTGGAGAACAGCTGCAAATACAATCAGGGTACTTCCTCTGAGGCTGACACCCAAGTAGTGACTGAATTCATTGTATGTGCTTCTGGAAGACATAATTATAAAGTAATATCAGTGATTGTATGTGTAGATTCTATAATTATCTACTCTATTCCTGGGCTTTTAAACCAAGTCATCTATCTGACCTTTAATCCAAGCCAATATTAATTTTAAGAGAAAAATATTTATTCCACACTGTCTAATTCTACTTGAAGCAAGATGTTTTACATGTGCCTTAAGACAGCATCTTCTTTCTCAGTATTCTGTTAGAGAAAAAATGTCTTTTGATAGAGTAAAAGGGTCCTTGTGAGGCTCAGGAAGATGATGTAAACATGGAGGTCATAGAATCATATGATTAGGGAGGACATTTAGAAGCCACTAGTTTCATCTCTCTCTTCAAATTCAGGAACCTCTTTCAACACTTCCCCAATAGGCAGGCATTCAAGTTTATCTGAAACCTATAGCATCTACATAGTTTGTAGTATTTGGGAGAAATTCTGATTGATATGACATCTTTTCTTTATTAAAGCAGTATCTGCATCCCTGTGATTATTGCCTTATAAATGACCCTCTATTTGCCTCTAGTGCTACCAAGAATGACTCTAATACATCTTTCATTCTATAGATTTTCAAACAGACTACTATTCTTATGCACCAACCTGTAAAACAGACACATATGTGCATATATACATGTGTGTGTATGTGTATATATTTCCCTAGCAATATGCTATGCCCGGAGCTTTGTACCAGGTCTATAATGGTTAATAAAATAGGCATAGTCTTAACCTTATGACACATCTTGTGTTATCTGCAAGGTGAGGGGTGAGGAGATAGACCAAAGTGATGGAGAAGAAGTCTGTTTAAATGGGTTTGCTGAAAAGCCTCTTTAAGGAGCCATCAGGTAATCTGAGACTTCATTGTGGAGAAGGAATCAGCCATGGACAGTGAGAAGAGTGTTCCAGATAAAGAAAATGGTACATCTAAGGGTATTAAGTTGGACAAGGATTGAGTATCAGAGAAACTGAAGTGAAGACAGAGGGGTTGGGTTGCAGATAACAAGGGGGAAGGTGCCACAGGCACAGTTGGAAAGGACAGTGGGCCCTTACCCACTAGGTGAGAGCTTTGTACTTCATCTTCAGCATTAAAATAGAAATTAATATAATCATGTTTGTATTAAAATGCTAATTTCACTATTCTGTGAAGAATGGATGGAAGACAGTAGAAATAGGAATGTAATTATACAAGTTTATCCAAATAGTTTGTTTGACCCTAATATAATTTTTTAAATGAAGAAGGAAACTTTAGTTCAGAAAACTGCATTTAAAATAACACAATGTATCTTTAAGCAAAACTTCAGGGGGAAAAAACGATTTATTTACATTGTTTCTACCATAATATCTGCTTGCAGCTGTATACAGAAGAAAATCTGTGATTGCCTGTTAACAAAATCACTCTGTCAGAGGTATTTTATCAAAAGCTTCATAACCAATTATAGAGTCAGTTAAGGATTCGTTTATTTTTCATTAAAGTATATTTTTGATTACCATATAGATCAATATAAATTAGTAAAACTATAATTGTCCTGAAGGAGTTTATAACTGGTGTGCAACACACACACACACACACACACACACACAATTACCTATTAAATAAAACAAAGATATACATGATCCTCAGAAATTACTGAGGTTTTTAAAACACATTTTTTGCGGGAAATGAGTAAAATCGGATCCACCAGAGAGATTGTCAATGGACATGAGGAAACATACCTTGGAACCGGCAAAAATAAAATTGTTCTATGTCGTTGTCGTGCGTGTGCCGCTCATAAACTACGCAGTGAAACGCGGTACATGTGCAAGTTTTGTAATGTACCCCTGCACAAAGGAAAGTGTTTCGAACGCTACCACACAGTGGCGGGAAAACGCCCGCTTACATTAATGCAGAATTGAGCGTTAGTGGATGAATAGGATTCCAAGATTAACAAAATGGCCCCAAGGGCTTTGGCTGTGCAGTCATAAGACGAGCCACTGTTCTGAAGGGACAGTAGAGCTAACTGTTCAGAGGAAAGGAAGTCAGTGGCAGTTCTGAGGTGAGATGACCTCATTAAAGCTGCAGCAGGTGGGATGTGAAGGAACAGAGCAGGAGACGAGGCTAGACATGAGAAGAATCTTCAATGTTGTGGGTAAAAGTTTGAATTTATTTTTCTGACAACAGAGTAATTGGAAGGTTTGAAGATAAAAGCCATACCTTTCAATTCATGATTTAGAAGCCAAGTGATAGCATTGTGACAGGTTTATGAAAAGCAACCCATTAGGCGTTCCCTTTGAAAAGGGATGAAAGACAGACTGTAACATTTGTAATAGAAACAGAAAAGTGGGGACAGACAGGAGAGCCTGAAAGGATTAGATTGCCGGCCTAATTAGATTGTTGAAATGGGGATGAAGTGGGAGAAGGAGTCAGTTAGGATGGCATTGTTCCCCAGCTAATCATTGCAGATGAACTCCCTCGTCCTAATAATTTCACACTTCATAATTTATATCACTAACTCAGAAACCTACATTTCCAGTTCTCACTTTTCAATATATCACCCATACAACTATGTCCAAAGCTGAGTTCATGTTTCCCCCCCAAAGAGGATCTTGTGCAGCCATATCTCAATCAATAGGATAACACCCTCTTGTGAACAGCTAGATACCAAGAAAGCAATGAAATCAATTTTTTTCAACAATAAAATTTGTCTTACCTCCATTATTGAGAAACTTTTATTTAGAGACATGGTTAATATCAGCAAATGAACTCCCTCATCCTAATACAAGCTTAGTATTACAAGTACACATATAAATAAGAAAGAAATCCTTGCTTTTAATCATTTTTATCTTTTTTGGAATTGTCAGCTATGTAGAACCATTAAATGTAATTCAAGAAATAAATGCCATAGATAATAAAACTAAAAGATATCACAAGAAACAAAGGAAAGAGCCTGTTTTGACAGAAAGGCTAGGCATAAACTTCATCAAAATCTTCCATTAGAACAAGCCTTGAAAATTAGAGGTGCATCTTGTTCTTGCTCCACTAGCAAAGGCAGCGTAACATTATTTTGATGTGATGGCCACCCCAAGTTCCACCTATAACAATATTTATATTTGTTTCTGCTTATGTTTTTTTAAATATATTTTATTGATTTTTTACAGAGGGGAAGGGAGAGGATAGAGAGTTAAAAACATCAATGAGAGAGAAACATCGATCAGCTGCCTCCTTGCACACCTCCCTCGGGGGATGTGCCCGCAACCCAGGGACATGCCCTTGACCAGAATCGAACCTGGGACCGTTCAGTCCGCAGGCCGATGCTCTATCCACTGAGCCAAACCAGTCAGGGCTCTGCTTATTTTATAGGTTACATTTTCTATTTTCGGTATTTAAGAACCTTCATATCTGATGGTGATTATAAAGCTTTTACTATATAATTTTCAGTCAGATAATGAAGTGGATAGATGATGATAGCATATGTAGTCTCTGTCAAATTGGCATCACTTACTTAAATGTTTTTCTTTATTTTGTTTGTATAAAAATAATCTTAGTAACAGACCTTGTCACAAAAATATTTCTTCAAATATAAAATAATACAAAGTATGCTTAGAATATCTGTTTTCATTCTTCATTTATCTGTACATATACAGGTGTATGCATCCATGTGCAATTTGGGTTAGACACACACACACAAAGTTACTATGTTCAAAAGAAAAGCTAGAGGGAAAGAAATTGCAATTTTAAGAAGTTATAAATTAGCAACAAAAAAAGAGCATTGATTAACTTTATTTAAGATTTTATGAAAGTATCAATAGGGAAACAAAACTTGCACATTTTCCTTTCATGGAGCTGATTTATAGAGTTGGAGTAGATAAACCTAACTAGTATAGGATTACAGCAAAAAGAATGACTCTTTGGTTTATGCCTAATTTGCTCCAATAATAAAACCACTCAAAGAACACACAGGATATAAAATAAATATCGCCATGTTTATTTCTAGGACCAGAATGTATTTTGACTCAATAAAATTCACTAATCTTAATATACTTCCTTAGGTCTCAAAAGGCATATCAAAATAACTCTAAACTGTTAAGAAAAATTTTAAAAGCTTCATGGGCAAAATGTTTGGATGGTGTGTTTTAGCCTAAATTGTCCCAAATCTGCCTGTTTTGATCACTATAGGATTATTCGTCATGGATACAGATGTTTACCAGCTTACTTCAGAAATTCTTCAAGGTCTACAGAATGTGAGAGCTAGAGAATCTAATAAGGGTATTTCTAGAGTAAGCAGCTTAGGAGAGCTTTGGCACCTTACAAAGTTGTTTATGAAGTGACTGAATTAAAGCCTGCACTTTAATAACTCAAGCACTTTCGCACGACCCTAAAACAGCATGGGTGGAGGAGTTTAACCTTATTCATGAGGGAATGGCAGCATCCCCTCTCCCACTGTTGTAGCTTACACAGAATGATTTGTTCTTCAAGGCAGAAGCTTTTGTTTGAGATAGAAATTAAATCTTAGAATCTTAAGGTCAGTCAACCTGCTGTTATTAAACTTATGTGCAGCTAAATCATCTTCTGTGGGTTTTGGGGTAAAAATAAGCAGCAATAAAGACTGGTAATTTACATCAGGAAGACAAATTAGACCTGGTCGAACAATTGCAGTATGATTGTGCCATTTAGTTCAAAGACAGTCCTATTGCCTGTCTTGAAAACTAATAATTCATCTGAGATTAAAGTCTGTGGTAGGTCATTAACTATACAAGGAGTCTTCATGCCAGTCAACTGGGCTTTTTGATTACATAGTTGATTATATGTTTTATAAAATGAACAACATTTAAAAGCAGTTAGTAATGCCTCACAAACCATTTTCCAAAACTTGCTATCAACGCCAAAGAAAATCAATGTCTGGCGCTTACTGTTAGCTTAATCACTGAGGCCATCAGTGTGGTAGTGTGTTTTCTGTAATGTGTCCAAAGGATGGGCTCCACTGCACACATCGCTGCTTCCTTTGGTACTTTCCAGCCGCCTGCTCCCCTTGGCAGATAGGCATGCAAGTGGGAGAAAGCTCAGAATGTAATTAGAGGTCGTGGAGGTGCCCAGGTTGCCGGAAGTGTCTCTGTACAGAGGCTGGCTTAAATAACGCCTATGCTTTTGTGTGTCATGTCCTAGCTGGATGTATTGGACAGACTGGGAGGAAGATGAGGTGGACGACAGCGTGGGAAGGATCGAGAAGGCCTGGATGGATGGCTTTAATCGGCAGATTTTCGTGACCTCAAAGATGCTGTGGCCCAACGGTTTAACTCTGGACTTTCACACCAGAACCTTGTACTGGTGTGATGCCTATTATGATCATATTGAGAAGGTGTTTCTGAATGGGACTCACAGGAAGGTAAAAGACAAATGCTGCCGGTTTTAATCCGCAGGCTTCTGCGTTTTCGCAGAGCCTTGTTGTGCTGTGTTGAAATACTTACAAGTTTATTTTTATGGCTCCGAGGTGGCTGCCAGCAGTCTCGGTGGGGTGGCAGCAGGAGGCTGAGCAGCACAGTGCAGCTGGCATTTGCCTCCAGGAGAGCAGGCCTGCTCACTGGGTGTGACAGGATTTGTGAGTTTTTTCAAAGAAGCTCTCAGGGTATCAGAGCTGCTTTAAAATGCAGCATTTCTACATTCTTGATGAGTTTGCTCTGACCAAGCAACCCTACTCTATTAGAATATCTTCACATTTTGCAGCTGAAAATTAGCCTATAGATTATGAAAACTTAATTATAATGCGTTTCTTTTAAAATAAAGAACTTCATGCCACTGAAATGGAAACACAAGAATAAACTGAACTTTAAACTTGTTGGTATGAATAGATATAAACTTCATCTTGCCTCTTTTTGGAAGAGTTATTACAAAATGATCCTAACATTTAGGGGTGAATTGAGGATGCCATTGACTGTGTGGCAGACGCAGCGTTGAGAAAACATCACCTCTATATTTTATCTTATAATTCCCTAAGCACGTGTAACATTATAAACTAACTTCAGCTGTCTAGTTAAATACTGGAAAAGTGGAATATTTAAATGTATCAAAATGCTTTCTTTGATACTACAGTTCCCTTCTTCTTGGAAAGGACGACTGCACAATTGGCTACGCCCATTCTTTATGAATTCTGTTTTTTAGAAATAAATAGTACTCTAATCAGTTAAGACTACTTCAGTCATTGTCTCACTCTAACAGTGCTTTAAAAATTTTTCTCCAAATGAATAAAATTCATCGCCATTTAACCTGTCACATACTTAACAGATACTAAATAGATATTTATGGTTTCTTTGAAGCTGTTGATGTGTACACAGTAGACATAACATTTCAATGGACCATATTTTAGCTTAGGTTGAGGTGAGAAAATAAATAAATTGTCTCAACTATTCACCATATGAACATTTATTATGAAGAATTCAGAAAAAAATAAGCAAAATTTGGGTTGCTAACCCTACATTATTTGGATAACTTCCTCAATTCTTTAATTTTAAATGAAGGGAGTATAATATGGTTTTTCATATTGTATACGATCCATTTTATAAATGGCAAAAGCTGGAAAAGTATTATCATTATTGGAGGTATTATTCCTTTTTATGCCCCTACAACTCTACATGTGAAACAGGACCTATCACATGATTGCTCCATTTAAACAACAAAAATATAAAACTGGGATGTAAAGAATATATCAAGATAATCAGAATTGAAATGACCTTACTAACCTAGTTTATCTACTTACTATTAGTGTATCTATGTTCAAAATTAAACTATTTATCTTCTTCCTTGTCATCTCCTAAATTTCTTCAGTTTGCATTTGCTCAATTAAAATAGAAAGATCCCTTTAACTCCCAATGTCTTCATACCACCTTGTACCCCTTGGCTATTGGACGAGCAATATTGCAATATACACAATGACACTAATTACTCAGGTCAATTTCTATCCCAGGATGTGAATCTGTAATATTGCAAAGAAAAGACACAGGGAAGAAAGTCAGACAAAGTCATTTTAACATTTTCATTTCTAGACCATACGTGTAAAGCCAAATATGAGAGAATTTAAATGAATGAACTAGAAATGGTCTCCTTCAAATAACAAGTTCTAGAAACAGAAAAACATGCCCACCCTGTGAAATCTATTCTTCAGATATACTGAAAGAAAATGTGAGTTAAGGTATTAGTTGGATTACTATATATTATATTTATATGAAAACCACTTTAAATACTTGGTTATGTTTCTAAAGGTCAGTTCTGAACTTTCACAATGTGTTTATATTTTACAGGTTGTTTACAGTGGGAAAGAGTTGAACCATCCTTTTGGACTGTCCCATCACGGGAATTATGTGTTCTGGACTGATTATATGAATGGTTCCATTTTTCAACTAGATTTGATAACGAATGTGGTGACATTACTGAGGCGAGAAAGACCACCCCTGTTTGGGCTTCAGATCTACGATCCACGAAAGCAACAAGGTATGAAACACCAAATAAAATTGCTTCTGAGCTTCAAACATAACACTTCAGTAGTTACAAAAAGATTTTATTTTGACAGTGTTTCTGAAATGCTATGATAAAAGGTATCTAGTAATTTCAAAGTCAGTCAGATCTTGGAATGTGTTACCATAAAATTTTTATTATTTTATTGTTCTAAATAACCTGATTGATTAACTCTGGGAATTCTATCTGAGTGAAGTTCAATGTTTTCTTCAAATACTTCCTTTTTTGATCTAGCCTTCACTGAAGGAGTCTATTAAAGTAAATAAAAAAAAGCTTTTTAATATTTTCAAAGATTATTGTGAGCCATTAGAAAAACTTTGATTGGGAACTAAATATATGGGAAGATATTTTAAAATACATTATATAAGAAAATTCATTTTTAACAGTATCTTACTATATTTTATCTTAGTTTCATGTACATTTGAGAAACAATGAATTTAGATGATACGAAAGTAAAATAATCTACCATTATATTCATCTTATTAAAATCAGATAATATTCTATGTTTTATCTATATCTATGGTTTATTCTATGTTTATTAAGATTTATTAAGCCACCCACGAATACCATGACTTAGAATTTAGGGATTAAATAAAGAAAACCATTTGTAAAGTATATAGTAGATTTTTGTTATGATTCTAAAGTTATTATTATTTTGTTAATGGAAATATTTTTATGAAAATTTAATGAGCCTAGATTTCAATGTACTTAGTATGAAAAAGTATAGCCTGAGTGTTTCATTGTACATGTAGTCAATAGGAAGTTATCTAGCAACAAGAGTATTTTGAAGATATTTCTGCTAAAAGGGGGATGTTAAAAGAAAACTATCTCAATTAAGAAAATTTTTTTCTACTGTATTACATTTGTCTCAATGGAATAAAAATGCAACTTTATGAAATAATGGAAGTACATAGAGTGAGAGGTATATAAAGCTTTGATAGCTAATAAAATATAAAATTATCTTTAAAAATAAAAAAAAATGAAAGTTTTGAGATGGCATAAACTATAGTTGTGGACACAAAATAAAGAATAGAACAATTGCCTGTGTTATATTGTAAATCAGCAAGCAGAACATAGGATGCCTTAATGAGCCAATTAAGTAGGAGTCATTATTACGCTAGCGGTCTCAGAGCAGAATATCTCTCTCAAATTCTGAGCAAAATATGGTGGAAGTTTCCCCTCTTTATATCTTTCTAGCTCTTTTGTCTCTCAAATAAGGGTTTTTCTGGACCTTCTACAGACTTTACAAAGAGCTCTGTGTCAGTTATTTTTGCAGGCAGCTTGTAACCTTGAACACAGAGTATAGGAATAGGATCAGCCCCTTACGTCAGATGGCAATCCCGCGATGTCAGATAGCTAACTTTATCTTCCCTATTATTCACTCAACCTAAAAAGTACCATTAATTTATAGAATAAGGGACTGTCTAAAAAATAACAGAGTTGACTACATAGAACAAGGATCATTTAAAAACAGCAGAGGATTTTAAACAGTAATTTTACAAGATAGAGATTATTATGCTTCACCTACATAAATCAAATGGTAATGTTTTCTGTTACAGTCACATCATCCCTGTTCCTCCCCCCGCCAACATTGTTCTTTATCTACACTAAACTGGAGCCAAGACTATGAAAAAGAATAACCTTTCTCATCTCCTGTGGTGTCTTGTTTTCTGGGCTGCTATTCCCTTAATTTCACATTGATTAATTTTCTAGATTTTATTATACCAATCAGTATATAATCACATTTTCTTTGTTCATTCTCTTCTGAAATTGTTTATCTTCAATGTCATTGCTAAACTCACTGTATTCAAACTCCATGACATTTTCATAATCTTCAATTTCTCTACATTTCTAGTTGGTTTAGAAAGTTGACCAACTAAATGCAACATATAGATGAGAAATAGCTAACTATAAAATGGATTTGGGCTTAAACCCAGACCCTGATACTTTCTCCTTCGTAGACTTGGGACATATCATAAAGATTTAACAAAGATATGAAATGCTTTCTTCAAAAATATTTTGTAATGAATAGATATATTATATGGGAGTAATATTTAGAACAGTACTTGTGTTTTACACTAATTAATTTTCCCCTTTCATTTCTCAATCTGGAGGCATATATTTGGAAGTTTCCTTGCATGTAAGCATTTGAAATAAATACTAAAATGAATAATGTGTCACAATTATATCCAAAAAACATGTCATAAGAGGATTATATTTCTATACTTATGAGGAATATATTTGGTGTTCTAGACAGTATCATTGTACTGCTTCATGGATGGACAGTATATTTTTTTAAAAGGACTTTTAAAAAAGATTGGTAACCAAAGGGACATTAAAATGAAAGTGTATTCTTGATTAGTAAATTATTTATGCAGCCTTCATTGTAGAAACCATTATGCTCTGTCTTACTGATAGAATGCATTTGGCCAAATTGATTTTTTTATTAGTTTATGTGAAATAATCAATTAGTTTGTTTTCTACCCAGTCTTTGTGTAGCAAAATACTTACTTGAATCTTTTGAATAGACAGTACATGGAGAAAGGATACCTGATCAACATCTATTTTACTCAGTCAATAGACATTGAAATTGGATAACCTACTTAGTACCTAAATTTTTAGTTTACTTAACTACATTGATCAAAATAGCTAGATTATGAAGCAAAATACAATCAGATGTTTAAATTCAGACATATTATCTTACCCATGTTTTAATTTCAGCAGTGTTTCTCTTTGCATCCTTTGAGCATCAGATATTAATAAATATTGAGAAACATATAATTAGTGACACATAAACTCAGGATATATATTATCTTATTAAACTGTTGGAGCTTTTCATTTGTTTTTAAGGATAAGGTAGCTGGAGTTGAATAAAAAAATAAATCCTTAAGTAGTACATATCACTATTCTTCATGGAGTGAAGTAATCTAATCTTATATAGCCTTCTACTCTCTTTCTCTTACTTTCTTTTTCTCTCTATGAGGGACTAAGGCATATGGCATAATATATATATATATATATATATATATATATATATATATATTACATATACACTACATTTATGTATATGCAATGTTTACATATATATATATACACACACATGTACACACATATAAATACATAGACGATAGGTAATATCATACAGACACACACTCCCACCTCACAGGAATACTATAAAAAAATTATGAGTACTATTAATGTAATAGCTAAACTCTTTTAGACTTAGTGTCAGAAAATTAGTTAGCTAATTTGATCTCTCCAGATCAGGAAGAACTCATCAGATTTTTGGGTAACACACTAGCTTATTTCAGAAATGTTGATATATAACCATACTAAAGAGATTCTTAATAAAGTTCACACACACACACAGCTTCAAAGAAGTCAAATGAAAATGATCTTTAATGAACATATAAAATAGAGAAAAGTATGGCACATTTTATCCTATCTCAGATTGACATTATTTAAATCTGACTCTTCTGAAATTATCCTAGATGAAACACATAATTTACCTAGTCTTTATACAACTTTTATTTTCTCTTCTAAACTGCAATTCTATCTCTCTATCAAGTGAAGAGAAGAAAATTCCCATAGATTTATGTTTCATATTAGGTTCAGAGACTTCTAACTGCACATATCATAAAACTAAGAATTCAAGAGTTTAGGAGGTACATAGAAAAGGGAGTTTTTCCTTCCACTATTTTGAAAAAAATTTAGATAAAGGAAAGACTGAAACAATAGGATTCTTTTACACTAATGGTTCTTATATTACACCATTTGCTACAAATGAAAGATACTTTATTAATAAAAGTCAAATTACTGAGGCCTAAAAAATCCATATATTAATATATACTTTGGAAACGTTTTAATATATCATGTATCCTTAGTACTCTTTATGAAAGTTACTGGAGGTCCAATGCATGAAATTCATGCAAGGGACTTGACCCTCATAGCCCCAGCTTTGTCTGGAAGGACATCTGGAAGGTCATCTGGCTGTTCAGTCTAATTAGCATATTATGCTTTTATTATTAAAGATAATATGCCTTTAAATAATTTACATTGATACTTATATCGATGTAATATCAATACTTATATTTGGCTACAAAGCATATATGTATACCCACATACAAAGAAGATTATCCCTTTTATCTTAATGAAGCAGACATATCTATCCACATACATGTACCTTATCTCTATACCCCAAATGATTGTTTCTGTAATCACATTGCTGACTAGCAGTTCATTCATTCATTCATGTCTTCATTCATCAATGTAACTAATGTTTATGAAACACGCAGTCTATGCCAGACACTGTAAGGGACAGAAAAAATCTATAAGTTTTAAGACTGAGGAAAAAATACAGTTTTGGACTCAGACAGACCACTATCTTGAACTTAATTTTGAAAGTTATTCCTCATTTGTCTTCCTTATAGATTTAATTGTTTAAAGTACCTGCTTTAAAAGACACTTCATTTAGGATTTTATTTTGTTTTATTTAGTATGCTATTTTTCTGAATTTTGTCATAAATGTTAGAGTTTATATGATCAATAATTTTAGATTAAGAAAAATATATTTTTCTAATTATTTAGAAATAAAGATGATAATTGTGATAATACCACTATTATTATCTAGAAATCCCATCTAATAAAAGGGTAATATGCAAATTAACTGTCACTCCACCACAAAGATGGCGGCACCTACAGCCACAAGATGGCAGTGCCCAGTCCTTTCAGCCCTGCTGGAGTCACCATGGCGACTAGGCAAGCATTCCACCCTTGCCACGGAGGACCTCTGGGCAGCAGGCACCAAGCCGCCAGGGGGTAGGGGGCGAATGCTTGCCTCGTCTCTGGGTGTTCCGCGCCCAGCTATAGATGGACCTCTGGGCCACGGAGAGCTTCTGGGCAGTGGGCACGGAGCAGCCAGGCCCCACAGAGAGCTACTGGCACACGGATTCATGTGCAGGACTACTACTAAATAATAAACATTATTCTAAATTCTTATTTTTAAATAAGAAGTTTTTTTCTTTCTTGTAGACATTGGAAATGTCATTTAACCCTATATTCCTACCTGAAAATGAGAGAAAATCTACTTATAAGTTTATTATAAAAATTGAATTCAATGTATATTTAAGCTAATTAACACTAGAATTGATGCAAAATAGATTTTCAATAAAGAGCTATCAATATGTTTATAAACTCATTAGTATTATGTATAAAATTTTTAATGTTATTTGAAGTCAGTGGTTTCAAGATAATATCATACATAAAAAAGGTTTGCAAGCTAGAAATTTAATAAAATCTATAATATGAGCTCTATTGGGAATATGGTCAAGTAATCAATTAAAAATGTATTAGGATACCATTAATATTTTTAAAATCTAAGAAATTTTATTAAGAGGCATAAAATTATTTAAATTAATTTAAATTTTAGATTTTTATTATGACAAGACAGGTATCAATTCTTCTCTTTTAACACATAGGATTCACAGAAAGGAAATGTATTTAAAAGTAATGATGATTCATTTTTAATTACTTAAATTATAGATTCAATAAGACTAATATGTATGAGTCCAGCTGTTAAAGAATTTGATATTTAGGTATATTTTCAATATGAAAATATCTTCTAAATATTGTTTTCAGTGCCTTCTTATTTTTACAGTTTTAACTTTTCATAGTTTTCAAATTATTTTGAAGTAATTCTAATTTTACAGACTTCAAATTTTAATAAATATTGAACTTACAGTTCAGTCCTCTACATATGATATGAAACATAGATAGAAATCCTAAGAATCATATGAAATATTAAATTTTTATTCCATGGTCATGGAATAAATGCAACTATATTTAGAAGCTGCCTAGAAATTTTTTTGCCTCTGCTGTTGGAAAAAGTCTGAATTAATCTTAATTATCTTCCTAGTTTAGAAATTGTTCTATAGCTTTAAATATTAGCTTCCTTAGCTTCCAAGTATATCTTTCATTTTTTGTAAACATAGCAAATGTAATTTATTTTTCAGAATAATGAAAAGAAATATTTGTATACTTCTGATATTTGGGCACATGATGATAACCTATGGACATGAGTTAAATATTTATTGCATAGGGCAACATTTTAAGCATTCTTTAATCTCATTTATTAACAACTTCTACATAGCATTTCCAACCCCTGAGGCCCACAGTGCAATAACCTGCTCTGTCACTTCAGGCGCAGTGTTGGCACTAACACTTTAACTGCCAATGCAGTTTTAATTGTTATGTTATTTTATTGTGTGTCTCTGAGGCTCGTTATTTTGAATGTTTGAATAAGATATACTAATATTTTCAAAGTGTTCTTTACTGATACTTTGGAAAATACCACCGTGTAAAATGACCCTGACATTTACACTGCCACTTGGATTGCATTGCAGAGTTCTTTTAAACTATTCCACACATATATAAGAAGAAAACGCGCTTTCTTCCTGGCCTTGCTAACTTGTAGGAATAATCACAGCAAAATGATGATTACCTAAATTGTATTTACGCTCACCTACATCTATAAAACAGAACCCCCAGCCTCTTCAAAAATGTTCCCTCAGTTGTATCTGAATCTCCCAGGGTGCCTCCCATATGTTCCTGAGTATGGACTTAGGAGTTTCCCTCTGCTTGTTTATTGCTGTCTGTGCATGCCTCATCAGTGTCTGTAGGGTTCAGGTCCACCGAGACAACATGTTACCCTTGTGTGCTGCACAGTCTCCTGGTACCAGCAAGGTGCTCATTCTTAAGGCTTCACAACTGTCCTCAATGCGCTGACATGCAATGCACTCCTTGCACAGCGGGAGCAATACCCCACCCCTTCCCGCAAGCTCACTTGCTTTCTGTTCACTTGGAAACCAAAGCCACATTCCAAGCGCTGGTGGTCTACTTTCCAAAAAACTCAGACTTCCTAATCTGGGAAATGATCCTAGACAGATGCCATTCTGTCTTCTCTCCTCCCCCTTCTTTTCTGGTACCCAACTACACATAGATCATTGTCCTACAACCAACATGCAAATTCCTCGCATCAGCACAGCATATATTTTCAAACATTTCTGGATTTCATTAAGGATTCAGCAGAAATCCTGGCTGCATTAATCAATTAATTAATTATATATTAACGCATATGTAACGTTTGTGTGTGTGTGTGCACATGCACGTGTGAACATACTGAAGTCTACCTACATCTCCTAGAAATAACCAGCTAACTTTAGATGGAGTCAGAGTGCTCTGACACATATCCTTCATTCCTCTTGCAGGTGACAATATGTGCCGAGTAAATAACGGGGGCTGTAGTACCCTGTGCTTGGCCGTCCCAGGAGGCCGAGTGTGTGCTTGTGCTGATAATCAGCTTTTAGATGAAAATGGAACAACCTGCACATGTGAGTTTCTTTTCTTGTTACACCCATTGTTTATATGTGACTTTTTGAAGACCAGAAGCAGATGAAACCAAAGAAATTAAAATCAAACTTGGAAAGAGAAATTCAGATACATATTTAGGTATAATTCCGTTTAGACTATGAATTGCTAGTTTCTAATGGACAGATGAATAATGAAGATCATGAAATTTTGCAGAGTATCCTGTCACTACTGCATAGAGTTTAGTTAAAGAATAACAATGAGCATATGCCACAGAAAAAAACATTTTATGAAATTGTTAGGGAAACTCAACATCAGTATTTCACTAAAAATGTACAGTTGTTGGTTACATAGATATGTGATGCATGCCACTGGCCTCCAAGTTATACTCAATAGCTTAATAAACTCAGTTATCTAGATTTGGTGGTAAAGGCAAGGAAGGAGATAAAAAAGAGACTTCTAGGGAATTTATTTAATCAAAGTGATGAATTAACTGAATTGATTGACCTGGATTAAAGTCACTTTATTGACTTTTTCTGACCTTCCTCAGTTTACTCATCTCGTGAATTCAATGTGACACTTTTGAAATTCATTCTCTCTACACATATCATGCCCCCTAAGAACGGCAATGGCAGCCATGCTCTGCATATGTTGAGTACAATATAAATGTTTCTGGAATGATAGTCTTGAACTGTGTGATTCCCCAAAGAAATAGAACCAGTAGGATGAAGATAGAAACTAAGAGAGAAAGGAAGAAAGAGAGAAATCTATACTAACAAAAGGGTAATATGCTAATTAGACCAGGTCAACCAGACATCTTCTGGATGTCTGACTTCCTTCCAGACAAAGCCATGGTGGTGGGGGCGAAGGCAGAGGTGGTTAGGGGTGATCAGGCCAGCGGGGGGGGGGGCAGTTAGAGAACGGCCAGGCTGACATGGGGGCAGTTAGGGGGTGACCAGGCTGGCAGGGTGCAGTTAGAGGGCGATCAGGCAGGCAAGTAGAGTGGTTAGGGGTGATTAGGCAGACAGGGAGGTGAGTGATTAGGAGCCAGCAGTCCTGGATTACAAGAGGGGTCCTAAATTGGAGAGGGTGCAGGCCGGGCTGAGGGACATCTCTGGGCATAAATTTCATGCACCGGGCCTCTAGTATATATATTAGATATATATAAAGGCAGCCACTGGAAAGCTATAATGACCGGTCTCTATGACACCCACTGCGGCCAACGAATCTACTGAGTGGATGAGGGCCACCCACATTAGGAAGGGCAACAGACTTTAAGTTTGTCTGCCAATTCACATGTGAACCTCATCAAAAACACTCTCGCAGTCACACCCAGAATGATGTTTGACCAGATTTCTAGGTACTCTATTGCTTAGTCAAGTTGGCACATAAAATTAACCATTATAGGTTATTAAATAAGTATTTCATATATTTTCCCCATCAGTTATAATGATTGTATCTGGGAAGGCAAGAGGAGAAATAAGTGTAATAAGAAGATTTCAGCTTATCTGTAAACTCTCATTTCTGAAATTTTTGTAGAAGAAACTGAAGAAAAAAAATGTAGATAAGGGATTTCTAAAATCTGACTTAATAAGTAGTAACCTTTTGAGAAATACCCATAATGCCGCTATTCAGCAATAAACTAATAGAACATTTTTATGTGATTCTTTATATATATATATTATTTTTTCTACCACTACTAACAGTGACAAGTACCAGTTACTGAATTTTTATAATAGATGTAACATTTTATAATTAATTTTTATGATTCTCTTTAGTTCTGAGAGTAATTATATAAGAAACATAATATTGCCATTTCATTTTATGATTTAAAATTTAGACTTGGGCTAATCAGTTTACCTAATCAGTAAGTGGGATATTGGAAATTTAGACCACAAATTATTTAATTTTAGAGACTGAACTCTGTGCCGTGCCAGCACAGCCAAGGGTTCGGTGAGCCTGAGGGGTGGGGAGAGGATGTAGAAAAGACAGACAGAGAGAATAAGCTGGGTCTAGGTGGATCTTCCAGTGCCTGGCTGAGGCCACAGAGAGAGAGATCCAGACAGCAAGCTGAGCCTTTATTTTATAGCCAGAGGTAAACAAGGTGTAGTGGTCAGCATAGTTACAATGTTCTTGTGAGTTTCACTTGTTTTGGCTTTACTTGCTGTTTCTCCCACAGCCCATTAACTACCAGATAAGATCTAGGGAGCATTATAAGGTCAAGCCTAATTATGCTAAGGGAGTTGTGCCCTCTAAGCAGGGAATTACTTATGGCTTTGCCAACAGGTCAGTCCGAGGCTTAACCCTATAGCCGCTGCCTACAAACTCAATTATTTGCACTTTATAAATTTGGGGTTATACCACAGTGTAATTTATTTTGTATTTTGTTTTTACTTAATATAAGCATAAGCTTCTTATCATGTAACTAAATATTATTTGTAAACTTAATGTTTAATGACTTATATTTAAACCATTTATCTTTTTTCCCCCTAATTTCTGACTCATTATTTTAGGCTATTTGTATGTTTTTGTTTGTTTGTTTGTTTGTTTGTTTCCTGTTTATTATTCCTTCTTTATTTTGTCATACCCTGCATGATCAATTTATTACATTTTCTTTAAGCATTTGAAGTATATAATACTTCCAATTTTTAAAACTTATTACTATTCTTTTTTAGTGGCAACTATTTGAAATGAAGTCGTTAGCTTCTTTTATACTATTTTCTTCATCTTCCTCAATTTTAGTCCTTATTATAATTTAAGATTTTTGACAATAAATATTGTTTTGAATTATTAAATACTAAGTCTCTTTATGAAAATGTTTTGATAGTCATAGTTTATCAGTTTTACACTACTTTATTTTAGGCAAAGGTCAATACTTCACTAGCTGTATTGACTATTACTCAAACTTTTATTTTTTTTAAATATATTTTATTGATTTTTTACAGAGAGGAAGGAGAGGGACAGAGAGTTAGAAACATCGATGAGAGAGAAACATTTATCAGCTGCCTCCTGCACACCTCCTACTGGGGATGTGCCTACAACCAAGGTACATGCCCTTGACGGGAATCGAACCCGGAACCCCTCAGTCCGCAGGCCAACGCTCCATACACTGAGACAAACTGATCAAGGCATATTACTCAAACTTTAATTTTTCATTGTTTATTTGTTAATTTTCACTATTATGTAGGATAGATAGAGAAAAATCTTAAAATGACTTCTTCAAGAAGAGTAGAAAGAATGTACACTGTGGAGTTCTTGTGTTTTCCAAATATGTCTCCTTTGCCTTTTCATGTGAATAGCTGTTCTTCTGGATATTAATTCCAGGCTAGATAAAAAAAAATTCTTCAGTATTCTAGAAGTATTTTAAACTATGCTGGGATAATATATTTTAAGCCACAAATATGAATTTTACATCTCTGGGCAAGGTTTTGTTCCTTTATTAGTAGGATTTTAAAAAATTGCCTATAAGACAATTTCTGTAGAAAATAATTATCGGTGGAATACTTTCTTTGAGTCACCAAATTGTTTTCCTTCGTTTTGTGGTATTATTTATAATTGTTACTTTGTCATTGTTTATTATCAAAAGAGATCTTATTAAGAGCCACAATTGTTTTAAAAGACAGGGATTACGCAATGCTTTGAACAACATAAAGTGTGTTCAGTTGCCTGCTAGGTTAAATTTTATCTTAATTATTCACACACAAATCATGGTTTATGTGTACATTTCTTAGTGTAAATTTTTGTTTCCACTTTAGAATCATATAAAATTATTTTCCTGGTATAAAATGATATTTTAGCTATTTCAGCTGAATGATTCTGGCATTTTGAACTGATGAATTGCACACACACACACAGTAGCATTTATGAACCTCTATCAAGTCTCATTCTGTCTTTGTTCTACCTCCATATTCCTCTCAAAGATAAAGGGTAGAACTGTAAATATCCTCTTTTTTTGTAGGCCCAATCTTTACAGTTAGTGCTACATCAGCAAAGGGTCTCTCTTCCTACCTAAAGATAAATAGGCATGTTAAATGTGTGGTGGTATAACTTAAGCTTCTGATTGAATATTTAAATCGAGTCGTATTTTTTTTTTAAATCAAAAATTCCCTTGAGATAATGGCAGAATGATCAAAAGGCTGAATTTTTTAGGGTGTTGTGAGTTTTTACTCTTCATCTTTCCTTTCATAGTAGAAAGTTGTAGGGGGAGTGTATACATCAGGTACTAATATCTAGATGGCTTTTTAAGCTTGAAATTTTCTAATTATTTATTTAATTTTAATTGTGTTAATAATAATTATCCAGATCACTGGTCTCTATATTATATTTCTTTCATTTTTATGGATTCTTTATGCATTGGCATATCTATACCTACATTGATTTTTATATAGAAAACTAGAGTCCGGTGCACAACATTTATGCACTGGGGAAGGCAGTGGCTCAGCCCAGCCTGCGCCCTCTTGCAATCTGGGACCTCTCAGAGGATGTTCACCTGCTGCAGAGCCTGGAGAGGCTCCCTCCACCACCACTGCACTCGACAGCTGTGAGCCCGGCTTCTGACTGAGCGGTGCTCCTGCTTTGAGAGCACACTGACCACCAGGGAGCAGCTCCTGCATTGAGCATCTGCCCCCTGGTGGTAAGTGTGCATCATAGTGACTGGTCATTCAGCCATTTGGTTGATTTGCATATTAGGATTTTATTATATAGGATATTTTGATCACTGATTATTTCTATATATATAACCCCCCCAAAAATCAAAGGGGATAAAAAAGAAAATTATTTCATCTTGATTTATCACACTAAATAATGTTAAGTTAAAAAAAACAACAAATGTCAGTTATTATTTAAGAAATTGTTGCATTTTGATGTTGAAAAATAAATTCTATCTTTAATATGACATGTAATTTTTTTTAGTATTTTTCAGACATAATGAGAAAAGTCAAGAGAAACAATATAGCAAATAATTTCTTGAAAAGAATTGCAAGTTTCTATGCCAGTTTCTAGTCATATGATGGTCAAGGTTTGTAAAATACATGTTAGTCTTAGTTTGTAGATGAGGAAATTAAATGCAAAAGGACTGCAAATAGAGTTACAGAATATAGTGTAAAACATCTCAGTGTATCACTAACCTCTCATTAATGCTGATTCTTCTGGGTTTCTGATTTAGTTCAGGCTAGTTTATAGTGTTATGAACTGGCTTCAACTGGATCAACTCTTAATCTGAACTAACAAGCAAAACAAAAATGCATGTTGCAACCATTGAGATACGATCATCTTGGTTTCATTCTAACTAAATTGCATTCAAATGAACAAAACCCCATTGGCAGATGATTAACCTGGAATTAACACTATTGGTTGTTTCTCATTGAACTTGAAACATAAGGCTATGCCAGAAGAGGCATTCACCCAGCAGAAAAATTTTGGCTTGCTATAGGGTTATTAAGGATGAATTCTAATGTCATGCCTGGGAGGCATCAAGAATGAGTACACTGCATTCTTTGTCCTTGTGAATTTTGTGTACCATGGACAAATTCTCTCACAACTAGAATTGAGGTCAGGTGTAGCATAGTAACTTGGAACTTACTTCCCTGGACTAAAGTATGCAAACCCAGCTGATCAATTACCAAGTGAGTTATTTATTTATTTGTTCGTTTGTTTGTTCATTTGTTTATTTATTTACTGGAGGCCCGATGCACGAAATTCGTGCAAGAGCAGGCCTTCCTTCCCCCAGCTGCTGTCACCAGCTTCCCTCTGGCATCCAGGACCCAGGCTTCCCTCTGGCCACCTGCAGGCACCTGGGACCTGGGTTTCCCTCACAGCCCTGGCTTCATCCAGAAGGTTATCCGGAAGGATGTCCAGTCTAATTAGCATACTGTGCTTTTAAAAAATATATATATTTTATTGATTTTTTTACAGAGAGGAAAGGAAAGAGATAGAGAGTCAGAAACATTGATGAGAGAGAAACATCGATCAGCTGCCTCCTGCACACCCCCCACTGGGGATGTGCCCTCAACCAAGGTACATGCCCTTGACTGGAATTGAACCTGGGACCTTTCAGTTCGAAGTCCGATGCTCTATCCACTGAGCCAAACCAGTTAGGGCATATGCTTTCTTTACTATAGACCTCGATGCCTTTGTGGGGAAAATCACAATATACAAAGTTAGTAAATGAGCACATGGATAATTTCAAAAAAGTAAATTAAGCTCCCCCAGAATGATTGTTCCTATTTATTAAAATAGCAGGATAATTTTGTCTAGTGTTCTGAAACTAATTTTTAAATGCCTTTTTAGTGGCCTGAAAGAAATGAGAAATTTCCAACATATCTTACTCCCAGGAGAGCAACTTAAGCATTGCAAAAATATTGATCATCCAAGGGTGGCATTGCACAATCATGTGTCAGTGGTACTCTTGTGACCTTCTTCACCTTCTGGAACACCAGATAGATTTCTCCATCAAAAACAGTGCTGCACTATGGCTTCCCTATTTATCTGTTCAGCTGTGACAGGCCTTATGCTCTAAGATATATGCAATCTAATGTGCAGTAAAAAGTTTAAGGCAATAAAAAGTTTAAAAGCTCTATCTAGATGAATATTTATGGCCTCCTCTGCATAGGAACTCACAAAAGATTATGTGCCACTTAGTTTGGCTGCTCAGAGGACTACTCTATCTAATAAAAGGTGATCCCCCTATGACCTAAAGGAGAAAATTCAAAACCTATAGCAGCATTTTTCATCCTGCTTTCCTGTATCATATGCCTTATATAAAGGCTTCCAACAAAGTGTAACTTGAAGTTTGCTTTCAGGGTCTTCTCTCTTCCTGCTCAAATGAAGGAATGGGTAGAAACTCTGTACTCTTCAAACACAAAAACAAAAACTTAATTAAACAAAAAAAAGTTCTAATGTGAGACATAGGGAAAATAGGATTTAAAAAAATGATATATTATGAGACTAATGCTTTAAACTAAGTTATTGTAATTTCAATAACAGTCAACAGCATAGCCTCAACTGAGAAAGGAGACAAGAATTATTTTAGAACACATTAACACAGTGGGTTGAAAGGAAAAATAGTAAAGTTAGAAAGATAGGCACTTTTAATGGATGCCACACACTTATTAAACCAATGTCAGGAATATACTAGTATGTATTAAGTTCAATTACTTAGCCTAAATCTGAGATAATTCAATAATATAATAAAATAAAATAAATTTTAGTAGGTTTCTTCCTTTACTTTATTAGAATCTAGACATTAACTCCAGCAATTATTCTACCAGTTTTTACCAAAGAAAGTTAATACCAGAATACATATCTCCCTTTGTAATGTACTGAAGCCTGATCTTAATACTGTAATAGCTGGTATGAAAGGATGTCTGACAGCCTGCAGTTACTTGCAAGGCATGCATGATTCATGTAATTTTATTTTTTATTTTGATTAAATTAGAAGATTATTTGTTACTTTGTCAGTTTTCTTACTGATAAGATCATGTTGTAATATTATAATAGAAATAACCCTTACAGTAGAATTATAAGTTTTGTGTCAATTTTCAAATTCAAAGTACACAACACAACTCTGCCGCCGTTTTTGCCATTGTAAAAGCTGTTAATACACTGAAAGCAATGTGTGGCTGTGCCCAAAACCCACGGGCAGTGTAGGTTCACTCATAATAAGTATTAGAACAAAAGAGCACACGTGGAGCTTTTCCTATATGTTTAATTTTGGGTCACAGAAAGAACTTTACCAGCCTCGTTTTCTTTTTATGTACTCATTGATCTTTACCCCTTAAAATAGACTTCACTCACGTTCTTGGGTGATGAGCCAATTGAAGTGATACTGTTTTCCTGAAGTATTGATATAGTCCCCAGAAAAAGAATTTTTTGCTGTAATGATGGCTGTAATGTAGAATTATCAACCTTTGTCAATTCTGGTAAATCAGGCTACAGATACTTTGAAACATCTACTCTTTACCTGGTTCTGTGCCAGGCATTGTTCTGTTAGGTGTGTGACAGTGTCTTTCCTACACTGAAGGGAAGCATTAGATGTGCAAAAGTTATTTACCAATACTTCTTTATAGGAGTGTGTGCAAGGTATAAAATATTAATCTTATTTTTATAGTGCCACTGGCTCTCTTATGTGGTGCCAAATATACTTGTTCCATAATGTTGCTGATTCTCACAAAAATTGGTAGATTGTCTGGTCATCAACTGGGCAACCATGACAAATGACATTGCTACCCAACTCCACACAGTTAGGTCAATGCTGAGAAAAAACAAACACACACAAAAAACAAACAAACAAACAAACAAACAAACAAACAAAACTATGCTTTCTCCACTCCTCCCAGCCCCCCTTTAATGTCCAAGGATTTTTATTCAGTTCCAAGTGAAAAACAAAATTACTTTTGTCAGTTTTGTCGCATATTCATAAGTTAATACTACAACTGTATGGGGATGCTTTTTTTCTTTATATTTTATTTTTACCTTTTTAAAAATTGAATATGGGGATGGCTCTGGTTAATAAATTCTATATTAACTCTATACTGTAACATCTGTAACGTGCATCTGTAAGCTGACATTTTACTCATATTATCACCTAACACATTAAATATTTTCTTGATAATGGACAATGTTAGCTCAGAAAGAATGTGTCTTCTATAATTATTAATCTGAGCAAACTTGATCGTCAGCACTAATAGCATGGTGTTTCTGTGACATAACTGCTGATTATATCTGGAATACTTGAGTTGGGCTACAGTAAACTAATGATGCGATATGTCCCAGGAGACTGGAAATCAGAACCACATATCCCAAAATAAAAATTCTTTGCTATTATGTCAAGAATTTTGAAGGGTCTGAGATTTCATTCTAGTTAAAAGTTAACTCAGCGTGTGTCATAAATTCTAACAGGAGACAATTTCTGATTCAGATGCAAAGGATTTTATTATACGTGGCATAGCAGGCAGCTTAAATTTAATGTTCACTTTGATTCTCCCAGTCTCATCACACCCCCAAAACATATGAGGGCAATGCACAGGAGGGCCCCAGGGGGATGCTGAGTACACAGTGAGTCCATAGCACCACTGAAGAGCTTAAGAGTCTGCTGGAAAAATCTGCCCAGTCTTAGTCCTGAAGAGAGACATCATCTTCACTATCCAGATTGACAAAAAACCTACTCTCTGCTCTAGAAGGATGTACTATCTCCATCTTCCAAGACTGTTAGTTATATAAGCATCCCTGGAAAAAAAAAGTCCAGAATAAAAGCTTACACAAGACATATAGGAACACCAGGGACATTGTTAGCCCAGATGTCGTGATCCTCAAAGACCACAAGTGAGCTCGACTCCGATGCAAAAACACGAGAGCCTTTACTCGAGTTAACTCGGACTTCCCACACACGCACAGCGGGGAGAAAGTGCGGGTTTCAGGAAAACAAAGGATTTATAGAAAGTGGGTGAGGTAATGCGTGATTGGTCGAGGGAAGAGTCAATGTCCGGTTGCACAGGGGGGCAGGATGCAATTAGACTTGGGTCATTTCCTCTGCATCCCTATTGGCTGGTCCACAGTCTTGCACTGCCCTTTCAACGGATGTTTCTCATCCAACAAACTAGAGGGCTTAGAAGAATTGCAGACAAACTTGAGAAAATGTCAAGGCCCAGCTGGCATGGCTCAGTGGTTGAGCTTTGACCTATGAACCAGGAACTCACAATTTGATTCTTGGTTAAGGCATATGCCTCGGTTGTGGGCTTGATCCCCAGTGTGGAGGGTGCAGAAGGCAGCCAATCAATGTTTCTCTCTCATCACTGATGTTTCTATCTCTCTCTCCCTCTCCCTTTCTCTCTGAAATCAATAAAAATGTTTTTCTAAATGTCAAATATATTTTATATGTTTCATTATTTGTTACAGATATAAGCAGTGCCTAACTTCTGTTACAGCAATATTGAACTATATTAATGATATTTATATACATCAATATCAAAAACAGTAAATATGAAAATGATGAAATGATCTCAAGATGTTAGTTTTACTCTTTTTCAAGCCATTATTCATATCTTATTATGAAAAATGAAAATTAAACTTATAGATATTGTCATCAATGTTCAATACTTTCCACCATTGTATCAGAAAACATAATTTAAAAATAATCAACTATCTACATATATTTGAAACTATGTTTAAAAGAAACTTTGAAAATCTGCCTATTTGCATTCATTCCATAATGACCTAAATATCATTTGAAAAACATTTGAACTCTAAGTAGACTTAAAAACTTGATGTCTAGGTTGATTATGTTAAATAATATTTAGTTTTAAATACCAATTTCCTTAGTTAGTTTGTCTTCCCCCTAGGCATTTTTCTTTTCTTTAACAGAGATGTAATTTTTCAGAAGCAAATGTACTTTCACTCTTATATTTGGATATTTTTTATGTGGATTGGGTTATTGTTTAAATAGCTACATAAAAGCCAAGTTTTTAAAACTGGTGGGATTGTTATCAGAAGAGAACTGATGGTTTCTGGGAGTTTTTAGTCCTTACAATATGAAGCAATGGAATTAACTTATCTTTTTTGATGTCAACTATAGAGAGAGTAGAGAAAATGTTAAATGGGAAAGGAAGCTGATCACATCTCAAATCAGCTCTCTTGTTTAACTGCAATTAAACAAAAACAAACACCAAAAATCTTCTATGAAAAATTAGGCTTGATGATTATAGGGAAGAAATTGATCAAACTACTATTCCTTAAGTACCCAGTTCCTAAGTGAGGTTTAATGATTCAAAAGAAGAAGCTATACCACCCTCAAAGATCCGAGGGCCTAATTGAGTGGACTTGAAACTCAAAGGAAGGAAAACGTGAAGGTTATTAGTGATCATCAGGTCTACAGATTTTTGAGAGGAAAGCTTGATCCCAGAGATGAGCAGATGTGTCTGCACTTTCACTTTGTTTGAATTCTCATCCTCACTCCCTGCTGTGGCAAAAAAAGGCACCCTCCTGGGCGCTGAGTGGGAGACCCAGTGATCTTTCCTTTTTGTTTTTATATCCTAGTAATTTCCTGTTTTGGCATCACACACACACACACACACACACAGACACACACACACACAAAATAACACAAAACTTGTTATTTAAAGAGACCTCACAGAAATGACATCATTAGAGAACTTGCTGCTGCAGCATTTTGTTATTGAAAAAGATTAGAGTTAAACAGGGAGGAAAAATTACTGTCAGTTCCCACATATATCTCCTGTCTGAGAAGGAAGGACAGAAGAAACACAGGATTACCTTTGTTCTAACTGAATATTTCATTTACCACACTATTATTATTTTTTTACCCTTAAGGCTTTGAGCATATGAAATTATTAGGCAGCTTTTTTTTCTGGCCCCATGGACACACAAGTGTGTGCTTTGCTGCATGTCTCTGAAGCAGGTTCTCTGCCATTAGCCTTCAGCTCACAGTCCCTCTTCCATGCTTTGCAGCAGGGACAACACAACGATTAAGACAGTGCTAACACCAACTGTTCTGGAAATGCCACATGTTTTTCTCTCCATCTCTTTTGTTTTTCTCTTCATATCTCTTGTTTATAGGTTTTGTGACAGTTCATCAGTTCAAACCCGTTATCCAGAGTAAAGTTGAAAGCCATTAGAACTAGAAAAGAAAGATCAACTGTGCTTTTCCTATGAATAAACCAGCTTTTAGTAATTCAATGCTGTTTCAGTCTGTGAAACACAAATCATTTACTGTTACTATCGCCACATGTTCCCTTCTCTTTGGAGACTCTGTAGAATCCACTCAAAGAGAACAGAAGGATACTCACACTTTCAGCCCGTGAATAAATTCCAGTTAACTGAATTCCTAACATTTGACTAAAGGACATGGAATCTATGGAGAAAGGCGCTGCGTAGATTTCCGATACATAATGGGATTGTTTTGATTAACTTAACACTTCCTTTAAAACTTAACCAGACCTGAGTTTTCCTCCCACCTAGAGACCAACGAAGTAAAAGCAGTTATCAATGCTGTGTGCTATTGCCTGTCATTGCACTTTCATTCATTGTCGGCATACTGATCTATAAGATGGAGATGGTAAAATTATTTGCCAGGCCTACTGTATAGGTTGTCATAGTGATCAATGGAGATTATGAATGAAAGCCCTCTAAAAAGTAAAACTAAAGACTTGACATAAAAACCCAACCAAATATAATGTGGTTTATTGTTGTTATTTTGTTAATCTCTAAACATTTTAGTAGGATAATTATCGTCAGAAAAACTTAAATTTTTCTCATTTCCAGAGATTGGTGTCACTACAATGCTAGCATGTTTTTATATTTTCCATACAATAAAATGAATCAGTATTTAGTTGTTATAACATTGTAATGAACCCATAGAGCCAGTATTGTTCATACACCTTGGATTTTTTGTAACCTAGTTAATCCGGGAGGAGTATTACCTCACGTATGTAAAGCTGGAGAATTTCGTTGCAAGAACAGACACTGCATCCAAGCTCGGTGGAAATGTGATGGTGATGATGACTGTCTAGACGGAAGTGATGAAGACTCAGAGAATTGCTGTATGTTCTCACTTAAGTAACATTAACTCTCCCTGACCTGTTAAGTGCGTGGACTCTGAAAATCGTTTGTGAAAACCTAAAAGTTTGTATTTGATACAAATTGAACTGTTTGTTTTCTCATCACCCTTCGTATAGTTTTAAGGTGCTGGTTTTCTCATCCTTCCCCATCTTTAACATGATCATTTTGGTTGCTCCAGAAGTCCGCTCCTTCCCCATTTGCGGTGAGGCACTAGCACATCATTGTCAGGGTGTTGCTGTAGGAGACCCCTTGGGATCTCTGAATTTAAAGATGTGGAAAATCAATTTAAACTCCCTCAGGAAGGAATTACTGGTACAAAGGGTCAAGAGCCACTCCGTTGCTCCTTGGCAACTAAGCCTTGGAGGAGATCCAAGGAGACAGACGTGGGCTTGCAGAATGCTATTCCCCTACTTGACTGCCGCGGTGCATGGTAGGAAACACAGCGGGGGCACTCAGAGAGAAATGAAAGATTTTATTTTTGTCCTGTTTGGCTTACTTTTATTAGTTGTCATTTACTGCAGTAGAAATAGTTTCATGTCTTTGTAGAGATAATAAAATGTCCCACATACATAAAAGGAAAACTCTTTGAGAAACACATGAAATAATGTTTTGAGAACATACTAGTATTTGATTACAGTCACCACTTGAGTGGTTTTGAGAGACATAAAATATTTTCGTATGAAGAGAGAGAGGTATGTGCTGTACATATGCATCTTTCCTATCTTGATTTGACTTTGATACATTTTTTAAAAATTATGTTTGTTTCCTACTTTTAATTAAGGACGTTTAAATTAAAGACATTTCCAGGTTAAAGTGGCTGGCCTATTTGTGAGTTAATGGTCAAATCTCCATTTTTCTTTTTCTTTTTAATCAAGAATATAAAAATAAAGTTTTAAATTTTGTAGTTACGATTGGATAAAGTTGGTCTAAGCATTTATATCATGAAACTATCTATGGTTTGGTACAAAACCCAAGAATATGGACTTTGAAAGGTATTTTCAAATTGTGCATAAATGTATTACACATAAACTGTCATTAATACACGTAGCACTACTTTCTTTTAATTTCCAAACATGGGTCTGACTGCAACATTATGCATTTTTTATTTTCAAACTCATTAATATCTATACTGTAAAGTATGAAACTACAAATAAAATATTAAATAATAATTGATACAATGAGCCAAATTTTTGGAGTGAAAGAAGCATTTTTATGTAAGAGTACAAGGTGTGTTTTTTCCTACTTATTTTACAAAAAATTATGCATTACTTATTGATTAAATTAACTGCCTCATTTCTTCTAAATCACTGCATTTCCTCATGGTTTTAATGAATACTCCTTACATATCAGTTCCCTCAGTAATCAGAATACAAGCATTTCATCACAGTATTCATGCTTTAGCCTTTAGTTCCATGCTTTAATTTGCGAGATTGTTCTTTTCACCAACTCACAAAGAAACACAATTCCTATTGAATATATTTGTACCATTAATTGGAGCATCAAAATTTCTTGTCGGTATTTTTCTCTTATTTGCATCATGTACGACCTCCTCACCCGAGCCTACAACATGGGCTTTTCCTGGAGTCTTCTAATTCACTCATGGTCCATATTAAATTCTGTCAAAGAGTCCTCTCTCTTTTACCTCCTAAATAATTAATATTTCATCTTTACCTCCTTTCAACTTCACTGACTAAATTAGATTCCTACTTAGATTAATTCAGTAAGTGCCCTGCTATTATTCCTACCAGAATCCCTCCTTAACCAAAGCATACTTTCGACATTACTTCCAGGGTGATAATTAAATATTGAAATCTTGCCCTAACCAGTTTGTCTTAGTGGATAGAGTGTCGGCCCGGAGACTGAGGGGGTCTCAGGTTCGATTCCGGTCAAGGGCATGTACCTGGTTGTGTGCACTTCCCCAGTTGTGGGTGTGCAGGAGGTAGCTGATGGATGTTTTTCTCTCATCAAGGTTTCTAACTTTCTATCCCTCTGTAAAAAATCAAGAAAATATTTTAAAAAATACTGAAATCTAGTCTTGATATTTTAGTAACTACTAGTATATAATCAAGTTAAATTCTAAAATTCATTGACTTACATATAAGACACTTTATATTATGTCCTGTCTTTACATTTTTAGCCTTAAATGTCTTTCATGAACCCATTTAACCTCTTTGTCCTTATCAAGTTGAACTACAAGTAGATCTCTAAAGAGAAGTTATTTGCTCTCCTCTTTGACAGTCATTACACTCTCTGATTCTAGCAGTGGAATTCACCATCATTTTCCATTACTTTCATAAAGAAGTCCTTTTTCAATACCAAAATAATATCCTCTCAATATAGCTCCAAGTTAAATATCTCCTATATATTCCTTTACTATGATAGTTTCCACAGCTCAGTGCAATTGTATGCTTAATTCTATGGGTGCATCTAGTACGTGAATTTCTTCATGAGGAGACACATTTTATTGTAGCATCATTTTGAGTCTAACACAGCATCTAGCTCATGGCTGAATAAGTGACTAAGTAAATGAGGCAACAGCAAACTAAACATCTGTGGTCAGCTTCCAGCAATATGGACTAATCTCTAAATATTTCAGGGATTCTGAGCAGCATTTTATTTCTGGGGTTCCATGGTGAATATTCCAGAACTACATAATTTATTTCAGAGAATTATTTTAGATTTTAAATTCTCATAAGCTTTGACCTTGAATTCCCAACTCAAACTCATAAAACTATGGATCATCTTTGTCCTTTCATTTTGAACTCTGATTTACATCATGATGAAAATTGCAAAGGTCACTGATCAAGTTTCAATGAAATGCTTACGCATAACCTTTGTACTTTCAGATGTTGACCCTCTAACATATCGGATGACTTTTATTTTCATTTTATTTTGCTAAAGTCCCTGAAGTGAGTAGAAAAATGGTAAAATGGTCAAATGGTAGACAACCTAAAGCTTTCCACATTTAAAAAAAAATAAACATGAATAGAAACGTTCTAAAAAGTGATAAAATCACTTTATCACCAAAGCTACTTTAAAGAAAAAGTGTTTAGAAACTGGCTGGAAAGGCAGACATTTGCTTTGCAACAGCATGATAAAACAGGTATTTTAAAATTGTAAGTATAAAGCTTGCCAAAATTTATTTTTATTATACTGAGTATAACTACTGGCCTTTTAGAAATTACTTCAAAAAGGATGTTGAAGTTTTAAAACAAATACTAAAGAGCATGCAAATTCAGTTAGGAATTTAGCTCCTGAATGCAGAAAAAACAATCACATTAGGTTAATTTTAAGATAGCCCCCTGCTGTGCTCAGATATTGAAGACTAAATCCTCAGCTGTCTATAGCTTCCCTTCTGAGGACTGGTCTTGTCCTTACTATACTTTGTGGTTGCATGTTTGTTTGTAGCAGGGAAGGAAACTCATATTTAGCCAATTCTAGGTCCCAACTGATGTTTCTCTTTTTTCTTTTTCTTTTTTTTTGTGGTATTTTTCTTCCAGTCTGAAGAGATGTTGCACAAAGCATAACAAAAATAGGCTTATTCAGTATTTAAGAACTACTTGAGTTAATGTGTGGTTTTTAAAAAGTACTTTTTAAAAATGATTAAATTATTTGATGCATATTTGCTATGCTTTACATTAAATTTGAGGTTGATAAAAAAATACTCTGAAATGCAGTTACCTATTATGTTCAGGGATGGAAAACCAGAGTCGTGATACAGTTGATTTTAATGAAGACATGAAAAATATATTTACTTTTATATGTTATTTAATCAATCAATGTCTTCTATTCAATTATTATTAAAAGAGCCTTGAATAGCAATAGTTTTGGTAAATACGTGATACTGAATGAAAGAAGCTATTACTTTACTGTGCTCTAATATTACAATTACTATAATCTTTACATAATTCTAGCTTAAAGTAGTCATAATTTTATCCAATTTCATATCATTAAACTTTCTTCTCCTCTCCCTCCTCTACCCCAGCAAATCATAGCTGCCCTGATGATCAATTTAAATGCAAGAACAACCGCTGTATCCCCAAGAGATGGCTTTGCGATGGAGCTAATGATTGTGGGGGCAATGAAGACGAATCCAATCAAACTTGCGCAGGTAATCATTTGCTGGGATACATATGTAAATCTCTTCCCAAGTTAATCTCCATAAAAATTCAGGTCAATGCTTTGAACTACAGTGAACTTTCCTAATGTCGTGTTCTGATTATTGGAATAGTAAATGAATTCAACATTTAATTCCATAAAACCTAGAATGCAAATTTTATTTTAGTTAATCTTTTGACATGACTCTGCTTTCAAAGTAATTTGGCACTTTCTCTACCCCTATGGGTTGACTAGTGATACACTAGTTGGACAAGACTCGTCCCCGCTAAATCTTGCTTGGCCTGGGAGTTTGAGGTTTGTTAGTGTGCTGGGGGTAGGCCACTCACAAGGAGAATTTTTTTTTTTTACATTGAAAAATAATTTATGTATTTTATTTAGTGTGCTATAGAATTCCTTTGTGAATAGTTTCTGTTCTTGGCACATTATGTAGGTAGGATTTTTTCCCCCATGAAGTTCCACCATCACTATTTATATTTCCTATTTATGTTTCCACATAATATATCTCATTGTAATAAATCTTTGAACCCCTAGCCAGATTCTTGTGTATCCAATTTGTATATCCACAGGTTACAATGGAGTGGCAGAAAGGTCACTATTAGTCAGATAAATGTTGAAAAATGATATTGGCTAGCAGCAGCCTAGTGATTCTCTATAAACGATGAGAAAAAGGTAGTGCATTTGATGCCTCATATTGATACAATCATTGAAAACTGTTTTTTCAATCATTACACACAGCAACATCAAAATATATCGACCACCTCACCTCCTCTCTTTGCCAAAATAACCATTACTAAATAATAACTATAATATATTAGTGAACACTCATGAGGAAGCATATAAAGAAACGTCCCAGAGGTCAAAAAGCCTTGATTTGAACTCTTGTTTTTTCCTTAGAAAGACTTGTACCTCTGCACTTCAATTTACTCATATATTTATTTCAGTTCTAAAAGGACTATGACTTAACAAGAAATTTTTTCCAACGAGCTTTTTACTATGTACTAAATCACAACATGATAAGAACAAAACAGTACCATTCCATAATCCTAACCTCCATCTTATTTTCAGTTGGTTTTGTTGTTGTTGTTGTTGTTGTTGTTGTTGTTGTTTGTTTGTTTGTTTTTTTGCCATAGGGGCCTGTTTGCTGAGGATTCATGGGCTAGCTATTCTGTTGCTCCTTGATTAAAAGCTTAGTCTAATATTTTAGAGTAACTGATAATTTTCAAGATATTTTGTGTGTCCTATAAGGTTGTTTTACAAAAGACATTCTAGAGACTTGTCCTAGACTCCTGCCTTCAAGCTCGCTAATTTCATAGATGAAGGCATGAGAGAAGGGACTTGTCTTAACTCACATCATTAGTTAGAATTTAAGGGAAAATCAATCCATGAATTCTTTCTCCAAGACCATTGCTCCTTTTATCAAATGATATCAATCTGAGGATTAGTTAGAATTTTAGGTATGGTCAATTTAACTTTGGCCTGGTAGCCTTTTATCATAATTACAGTAAAACATCTTTCTAAGCTAGTGAAATTATTATTCTCCTAAATTCAGATTCAAATCACAGTCTGTTATTATATCCTAAACAGATAGATTTGCTTTCACCTTAAAATAAAAGGTATTTCTGACTCTATTCATAATGTCATGTCTCTTTTATTTCTATTAGATTTTTAAAATATATTTTTATTGAGTTCGGAGAGGAAGGAGAGAGAGAGAGAGAGAGAGAGAATCAATGATGAGATAAAATCATTGATTGATTTCCTCCTGCATGCCAACTGGAGATCAAGCAAGCACTTAGGCATGTGCCCTGACTGGGAATTGAACTGTGACCTCCTAGTTCATAGGTTGAAGCTCAACCACTGAGGCATACTGGCCAGACCTATTTGATTTTTTAAATCCTCTTGTTTCTACATGATTTTTAAAGTAGTATTTTGGGTTACCTAGCTATGTGTAGTAGTAAAAGTGAAAATTCTGCATATGATAGCAAATGCAGCAATCAATCCTAATTAGTAAGATTTCTAAGACTTTCTACGCCTTTAATGCACAAGGAACTAGCACACAACTTGCTTACACCTCGAGTGCCAGTGTAAGTGATGGCCACACTTTAAGTACCGCCTCTCAGTACTAGATTTTCTTGTCAGCATATTCATGACAGGTATTTTGATCACTTGTACAACTCAAGAAATTAAATTTAAAAAAAAAGAGAAAAATAAATGTACCTTTTACCGTTGAAAACTAAGTATATTGTCTTGTTACAATGTATTTCTTTTTTGTTTTACAAAAATAAATAGGTCACATTACTAATAATATTGGGAAAATGGTACATTCAATAGATACTTTCCCTGGCTGAGTCATTTCTATATAGTTCTCAGTATAGGTATATACAGGGACATGTATCCTAGATAAAAGATTTCCCATAGGGAGATTATTTTGTAATTGAATCCACTGTACTGTAGCCATTAGCATCGTGAGTACTTTATATCTAAAGGAAATTCCTTTCCTACAAGAAACTAATTTCCTATTTTGTTCCTTTGGGATTTCTGCCTCAGAAATCTATTAATTCAATAAATATTTACCATAACACTGGAGACAGGATGAGAAAAAAATACACAATACTTTTCCTTAAGAAGCTAAAAGTGAAGATGGCGAGATTGACATGTAAACAGGTTTTTCTAATGCAGAATTCATGGTGCTAAGTTGCACCACATGGGAGGACATTAGAGCAATGGATGGAGTCTTTGGATGTCTTGGAAGGCTTTCTGAAGGAGATGATGTCCAAGCTAGGCCTTTAAAAACACTTAAGAATAATGCCTAAATAACAGCACATGCTGTTTAATTAGGAAAACCACATCTGATAAAGCCAAGCATTGCCAATGTTGTGGGTAAAAAAAAAAAAACTGTCATACCCTCTTGGTGATTTTCTACATTGGAAGTCAGTTTAGCCAAATCAAATAAATGTGAAGATATGCATGCACGCTTGCCTTTATCTGTCACTCCAAAACTAGGTTAATAGTCTAACACCTATGCACAAGGAAGCATGAATAAAATTTCCACTCCCCTAATGCTGGCTATACTGAAAACATAAAAAAACAACTCAAATGCCCATTATAGGAGAATGTATAGATATATTGAGTTATATTCCCATAGTGGAATGATATTCGTAATTAAAATTAATGAACTAGAACTCAAATATCAATTGTAATGAATTTCAAAACAATTAAAAAAAACACAAATGAATTGCCAAATGTAAATAATTAAATACCATTTCTATGAAGTACAAAAATGCAAAACAATTTTATATGTGCTTATAGAATAAAAGCCTAATATGTTAAGTGTCCAGTCATCTCGTTGTCCATTCAACCAATTGAAGTATAATGTGCTAATGATATGCTAAGGCCGCTCAACCGCTTGCTATGACATGCACTGACCACCAGGGGACAGAGAGTTGACCAGCTGACCAGTCGCTATGATGTGCACTGACCACCAGGGGGCAGACGCTCTGACCGGTAGGTTAGCTTGCTGCTGGCATCTGGCTGATGGATTGGGACTGAGCGAGATGGGCTGGACATGCCCTAGAGCCCTCCTGTGGTCCTTCCCTGGCTGGCCAACCCCCCTCACACCTCCCTGTCCCCAGTTGTGCACTGGTGGGGTCCCTCAGCCCGGCCTGTGCTGTCTCACAATCTGGGACCCCACGGGGGATGTCAGAGAGCCAGTTTCGGCCTAATTCCACAGGCCAGTCCGAGGGACCCTAGTGACGCATGAATTCATGCACCGGGCCTCTAGTTGACATATAAATTGGTAAGAATAGGATTTTAAAAAGTATGTCTAGGGAAAAAAGAGGAATTAAGAATAGCCATAATCTCTAGAAAGAAAGAAAGAGATCGCATGTAATTGGAATGATTACCTAGCGGACTTCAAAAGTAACCATGATTTTTCTTTCTAAATAAAATAAATAATCCATAGCAAGTATAGAAAATATTATATTAAGATTTAATATAACTATATGATGGCAAATGGGTGTTATTGATATTATTTCCTGTATTTTTTCAGGTGATAGAAATATTTTACTAGAAAAGTAAAAGGTTGATCAGCATAGATTGAGAAGGGTGAAGTGAAATAAGGATAGAGGGTTGGAGGGTGTGCCTGAAAGAGAAACCAGCACAGACACAGTGGGCAGAAAAAAGCTAACAGTCAGGGGTCCGTTAGTTGTTCTCCCTCAACACACACAAAAAAAGTTTTGTCTACTTATGAGGCAGACCCAGAGGCCAAAGATGAGAAGTAGTTAGATTTGAAATTCTTTTTTTCCTCATAGTAACCATGAAGATCCTTGGATTCAATCCTATGCAATTTCAGACCAGCATTTTCCCAACTCTGGTTAGATTATATAATATCTGTTCTCCTTACATCCACCTCAAATTCTGAATGAATTAAACCTGGACAGATTCAGTTGCATTAAGAAAATCTGAGTATTAAAATAATCAGACTTTGTTATGTGAGATGAATAGGGCATTTTGATATAACAGGTTTTGTTTAAATAGAATGATCTGATTAAAATACAGCAGAGGTGAGGATTAATACTAATGTGTTAAGTTCTGTACTCCTCCTCCTTACTGCTCCTTTGCATGTGGGATCTCTCACTGCTACATGGCTGCACACGAAGCATAATTAGTGATGAGGAGACAAAATTCACATTGTGACAATGCATTCTGGTTCTCTGCTAGATAAACAATTCCACTGAGGAGGTGTACATTTCCTCTTCATTAGAGCAGCATTTGCTGCAAAATTAGAGTCTTCTGGGGCAGCCCTGCTAATCTCACATCCAAACTAACTTAGATCTGATGGGAACATGAATGGAAAAGTGCAGGTTGTGTCTTCTTGTTACAAATCAAGTGGTTAGAAAGTGCTAATTTGCTTAATGTGATTATATCATAAAAGCAGACAGTCCTTGCAATGAAACGTCTTTCTCATCTGAAATCAGTTCAATTTTCTCAGTAAACTAAACAGCTCCTTTTCTCTAAGATTAGAACAGACAATGAATTCACATATTTTTCAGGGCATACTATCCTTCAACGACAAGCATAATGTGCTAATGATATGCTAAGGCTGCTCAACTTTGCAGTACTTTGCAGTAATAGTTTATAGCAGTTTTTTAAACTTCAGAGTTCATGAGGTGACACCAGGCTCCTTTCTCCTCATTGTCCTTTCTCATCGCCATAGCATTTCTAACAAAAGAAAGGTTTGCCGGAATTAAACCTGCATGACCAGGAGAGAATACAGTGGTATAAGAACCTCAAATAAAAGAAGATTGCATTAGAAAGTTTAACATATTCTTAGTACGGATCAATTATAATTTAATGGAGACAAAATCTGTGATAACATACTTTTCTTTAAAGCAAGAAAATAATAAATAATTAAGAAATTAAATAAGTAGGGGATTAAAAAGCAAAAGAGAAATGTAGGAAAGAAAAAGTGGAGAGAGCAAGAGAAAAAGAGGTAGGGAGGGAGATAGGAAGAAATAAAAGAGGGAAGGGATGCAGAGGGGACAATGGAAGGAAGGAGGAAAGAGGGAAGAGAAGACTTGAGGGGGAGGAGAACTTCCATTATATTTATCTTAACACTAGAGGCCCGGTGTGCAAAAATTTGTGCAGTCGGGGGCTACCTCAGCCCAGCCTGTGCCCTCTCGCAGTCTGGGACCCCTCAGGGGATGTCCACCTGCTGGTTTAGGCCTGTTCCCTAGGGGCTCAGGCCTAAGCTGGCAGTAAGACATCCCTCTGGCAGCCTGGTAGCCCTCAGCGGATGTCCACTTGCCAATGGGGAGCAGGCCTAAGCTGCAGTTGGACATCCTTACCACTGCTAAGGAGGCAGGAGAGGCTCCCACCATCACCGCTGTACTGACAGCGGTCAGCCTGGCTTGTGGCTGGGCTGAGCAGAGCTCCCCCTGTGGGAGCACACTGACCACCAGGGAGCAGCTCCTGTATTGAGTTTCTGCCCCCTGGTGGTCAGTGTGTGTCATAGTGACCAGTCATTCCCAGTCATTCTGCTGTTAGGGTCAATTTGCACATTATCCTTTTACTATATAGAATTCAAAAGTTAAAAAGTATCTACTGCAACCAGAGAACAATACAAAGATATGTAAGAAATTTTTAATCTTTTTCATACCTCTATGCACTCCCCTTACCACCAAGTAAACTATTGCCAATATCTTCTTTTTTCTCTAAGCTAAGACAGATATATACGTGTGTGTTTTCAAGTAGGCATAGGTGAATTAAAATTACCTAGGGACTTTGTTGATTTAATCTAAATGTTGGAATAATTTAATAAAAGATCTATAAAATTGACCAAATGAAACAACATAGAAATATTTAATCTCACTTGAAATTCAACATTGCAGACTTCAGAAGCATACATGTTTGTTGGGATATTGAAAATTTATTAGTATAAAGCAATCAATATGTAAAAAAAGGAAAATCTGATATAATATCAAATATTTAATTCAGGACCCTTATCCACAAAAGCAAAGTAAATATATATATAAATTTTCTGGTATTTCTACATATAGACACTGAGAACAGAAGTGGTATATCCAATCCAATACATCAAATCAAGCCAGTCAATTATTTTTCACTTGTTTTTCTCTAGGGATCTTTAGAGTATTCACTAACAAAGGACATACATCTCTAGATTTCAGGTGTAGTTTGCTTAAACAGAAATAACCAGGATATGACTTTTAAGAAATTATTTTTAATGATCTCTGAAAACGAGATTTTAGAAACCCATTTTAGTGTGTTTAGATGACTCGGCTGTGAGCCACTCTGTTTTATTACCAATAATCAGTACCTAAGTTGACACTGTGTGTGGAGAAAAAGAAGCACATCCTTATGATTCTCCAGCCCAGGAAACAAGAGGAAATGTACATCTAATCTAAATAATGTTCCCTTATCATTGCCACAAAGGCCCATAACTGAATTGCTCCTCAATAAGTTTAAATACATCCTTCCCAACATTTTCATCTGTTTTCTCTGGTCCAATGAAAAGAAATAATGGATGAGATACTGGTAATAAGAAAGATACTAGTATATTTGTGGCTTAGAGGGACAAGAGAAAAAAAAAAAGCAAAAGCAAATCAAACCCTTAATGTAACAACCTAAGGCCTTGGGAAAGAGGGGCACTATCTAGGCTTTTGTGCTTTTAGAGGTTGACCTGATTGTAGGATAAAAAGGTAATCAAACTCCTTGTAGAACATAACCTGTTAATGGAATAGTTTTAAATACCTGCCTTAGGCTAATGTAGGAAGCAAAGTTCCATGTATGTGTTCATTGAAACCCTCAAGAAAGCCCAAAGCATAATTCATTAATATTCTTTGATTAAAAGATTATACATTCTTATATAACTGCACTGAAAAGCGAGTTAAAAAATCCATCTTAAGTCTAAATGTATGTTTCAAATATATATTCTGAATTCTTGCTCTCTGCATATTGGATTATGTAAAGATCAAGAAATAAATGCATTAAAGATGTTAGTGGAAAAGGATAATCCTGGCCCTATGGTTAGAAACTAGATATCTTGAGATAGTCTTCAAATCCTTCCTCCTATCTTACTGCAAAAGTTTCCTTGGTTTATTGGTAAATGCTTGGCAACATTCTTTTCTTTTTTAAATTAAAAGTTGGATGAAATGTAATGCGACATATTCATAAGCACGTGAACTTTAAAGAAGACAAGTAAGCTAGCATTGTCATAAATTAAATAAAAAATTACTTTCAAAATATTTTATCTAATATGGCAATATAATGTCTTACTAGTATATGTGAAAGGGATATTTAATCATGTATCTTTCATGTTGTTTAAAACTTCTCTAACTTTATTCTTTGCAAATTAATTGACCATCATAGCCAGAACATGCCAGGTGGACCAGTTTTCCTGTGGAAATGGGCGCTGCATTCCCCGAGCATGGCTGTGTGACCGGGAAGATGACTGTGGTGATAAGACAGATGAAATGGCCTCTTGCGGTAAGTTGTGAGTGAACATGGTATTAGTAGATCCTGGGTCAGATGGAAGATTCTATCACTATAATCTTCTAAAAGGCTATTCATGTCTTTACTAGTCAAAAAGCCTTTTGGATCTAAATATTTCTTTCAAGATAACTTCAGAATATATACTATTCATGGGGCAGTACCATTTCCTAGGCTAAAACAAATGGATCCAGCATAACCAGTGATTGTTGTGTATTGCGTTATTGATAGTAGCCATTCTGAGAGGTGTACAGTGATATCTCATTGTGGTTTTTATTTGAATTTCTCTAACAACTAGTGATGCTGAACACCTTCTTACAGGTCTCTTGGCATTCTGTATGTCCTCTTTGAAGAAGTGTCTATTCTGATCCTCTATTTTTTAATTGCATTGTTTGTTTGTTTTTTGTGTGTGTTGAATTGTATGAGTTCTTTATAAATTTTGTATATTTACCTTTTATCAGATGTATTGTTGCGTGAATATGTTCTCCCATTCAGGAGGTAGTCTTTTTATTTAGTTGATTCTTTCCTTTACTGTGTAAATACATTTTACACAGATGAAATTACATTTACTTATTTTTAATCTTATGTTGTATGCCCAAGGAAAAGAATATTGCTAAGAGAAATATCAGAGAGTTTACTGCTTATGTTTTTTTCTAGGAGTTTTATGATTTCAAGTCCTATATTTAAATCCTTAATTGATTTTTAGTTTATTCTAGTATATGGTTTAAGAAGGTGGTCTAATTTCAACTTTTTGCATGTATCTATTCAATTTTTCCTACACCATTTATTGAAAATATAATTTTCACCCTATTGCATGCTCTTCTCTCCTTTGTCATATATTAATTGACCATGTAGGCATGAGTTTATTTTGTGGCTCTCTATTCTGTGCCATTGATCTATGTGTCTGTTTATATGCCAGGACCATGCTATTTCGCCTATTATACTTTGTTGTATAGTTTGATATCAGGTAGCAAGATACCTCCAACTTTGGTCTTCTTTCTCAGGTTGCTATAGCTATTTGAAATCTTTTGTGGATCCATAGATATTTTCATAGATATTTTTGGAAGTTTTATTCTAGTTCTGTGAAATACACTATTGGTATCTTGATAGGGATTTCATTGAATCTACAGATTGCTTTAGGTAATAGGGACATTTTAACAATGTTAATTCTTCCTATCCATGAACATGACATATTCATTCAAGTATTTGTATCATCTTCAATTTCTTTCTTCAGTGTCTTAGGAATTTTCCAAATATAGGTCTTTTACCTCCTGGATTAAATTTATTCTTAGACTTGAGGCCTGGTGCACAAAAATTTGTGCACTCGGCAGGGGGGGGGGCTCAGCCCAGCCTGTGCCCTCTCGCAGTCTAGGACCCCTCAGGGGATGTCCACCTGCTGGCATGCCTGGCCAGCCTGGGTGAGGGGCTGATGGCCATTTCAGGCTGCCCACAGCCCCTTCAGGGTTTGGGTCCCTACTGGGGTGCCTGGCTGGAAACAGGTACCTGGGGTTTGTTTATCTTCTATAATTGAAACTTTGTAGCCTTGAGTAGAGCTCAGGGCCCACAGGGCCCTGGCTTCCTCCATTGCCCAGAGCAACTCCAACTCTGTGGCTGCCGCCATCTTAGCTGAGTTAATTTGCATATTTGCTCCTGATTGGCTGGTGGATGATGGCCCTTGATATATAAGTGTTATTCTTAAATAATTGGATAAGTCAACAAGAGAATGAATGGTTGAGGGACCACTGGAGAGTGGTCTGCCTGGATTGTTGCAGGGCTGGTTGTCTTTCAGGCACTGTATAACTCCTTCCAGGCAGGCTGTGGAAATACAGTCATGACCCTTTTGCTGAGCAATTAAAAACATCCTTCTGGGGGAAAATGAATCTAGCAATTAGAACTGTAGATATGAACCAACTACTCACCTAAGTTTACTGTCATCGTTTACTGTCATCTCACGTACATGTTTTCTTCTCGTTTATCATGAGATTTCTAAAAAGCTTTGTTAAAACTTTACTCTTCCATTGCATTTTCATGATATACACTTATGGAGACACTAGGGGCCTGGTGCACAAAAATCTGTGCACTCGGGGGTTGGGGGTCCCTCAGCCCGGCCTGTGCCTTCTTGCAGTCTGGGACACCTTGGGGGGGATGTCCACCTGCTGGCATGCCTGGCCAGCCTGGGTGAGGGGCTTAGGGCCATTTTCAGGCTGTCCACAGCCCCTTCAGGGTTCGTGCACTGGGGGGTGGGAGGGCTGGTGAGTGCAGGCCTGGACGTTTCCCACCGGAGGGCCCATGATCGCACACGCCTGGTGGGCCCACACCGCTGAGAGGACACACCTGGCGCAGAGCTGGGTGGTGAGCCAGGGGCGGACGCTGGTGCAGAATCCCTCGGTGGGGCCCTGCTGCTGAGCAAACATGCCCGGGGTGGAGCCGGGCAGCGGACTGGCTTCGGATGCTCCACACTGTGCAGCAGACACTCCCGCACACCCTGCGGAGGCCCCTGGGGGGCGGAGCCAGGCAGCTGACCCAGGACAGGCATTCCTGGATGCCCCGAGGAGGCCCCCAGGGGCAGAGCCAGGCAGTGGACCCTGGACACCCCTAGGAGGCCCCAGGCCAGACCCCTCCTCCCCCCGCCACTGTGCTGACACACCTGGCACAGCTATTCTGGCCACAGAGGCTCCCAATGCAGAGCCGCCCTGCCAGCCTCCATCTTGGCTGGGTTAATTTGCATACAGCCACTCTGGTGGGCGTGGCTTGGCTGGTGGGCGTGGCTTGGGTGTCTCAGATAACAGTCAATTTGCATATTACTCTTTTATTATATTAGATTATATCAGCAAAAAAAGTAGAGTTAGTTTGGCATGTCTTGTTTTAAGTTTATTCATAAGCAAACAGTATATGTATAGATGCTGACAAAATGTTTTAACACGTTTATCCTAGAATTATTGTCAGAGATATACCTAAACTTCACCTCTCCATAGTTTCCAAATTTTCACTGATTTTTGAAATTAGGGTAATTTACTTACCTTTTTCCAGTCTTTATCATTCTTGTCTTCCACTTATACCAAAATGACTGATAATATTCAGAGATAAAAAATGTTTGATGCTTTATTTGATACATTGTCCTCCTTATGAAGATCATTTTTATATTTACTTTGAGTGAAAGCTTTGTTTTTCACTCTCCAATATGACAATAATTGTTTTCATAAAAAAGATGTAAAACAAAGAAACAGAAGCTCTTTATCCTGCCTTTGTCCTGCAGATTTATGCTTTATGTCCCAGATGGTCTTGTTCTGTTCTTTCCGACACCTTTCTATTTAAACATTATTATTTTTGTTTAAAAATGCAATGAAGGCTCCTGTTAAGTTGTCTTCTTAGTATTCTTGTAGGTATGTGACATGCTTTTGCATCTGTCTTTTTGCAGAGGGCTTTTGTACATATCTGATTAGGCTTTGTTTGTAAAAAAGTGGGGAGTGAAGCAAACCCTGGCAAAGTATATTAAAAGCCACAGCAGAAATCATTAAAAACAACTTTTAGTTCTTTGATCTAAGTCAGCATTTCCCTAACCTCTTGCTTGAGGATACTAATCACCTGGTGTGCTTGTTACTAACAAGATACCCAGGTTCCAATGATCCTCCCCCAAAGATTGCAATTCAGGCCTCAGATCGAGTTCAGGAATCTGTGTTTTGAGAACAACACCTCACGTGACTTTTACCCTAAACCAAGACCACGCACTGTAAACTCTGTGAATCCAACATTCCCTAACAATTAGTATTTGTTAGACCTGCTGCAGCTCATTACCACAAACATGATGGCTTTAAACAACGAGATTTTACTCTCACCTGTCTGGAGGCCAGAAAGCCAAAACCAAACTGTGAGCAGGGCTTGCTCTGAAAGCGCTGGGGGAGATCCTCTGTGACCCTTTCACTTCCGTTGGCTTCTGGTGCTCCTGGCCTGTGGCATCCTAACTCGAAACTCTTATCTCTGTGTTCGCATGGCTTTCTTTCCCATATCTCTGTTGATGGCCTCTTCTTTATTTTATAGGGACATGGTCATTAGCTTTATGGCCCACCCTTAATCCAGGGCGATCACCTCTCGAGTCCTTAATTACACCTGCCTGCAAAGACCCTTGGTCTAACTAAGGTCACATTCACAGGGACCAAGGTTTAGACATATCTCTTTGATACACACAAGCACCTGGGGAACATTATTATGCCTTATTCCACCAATTGAATTACAATTGAGACTCAGGTTTAAGTAATTTTCAAAGCTATTCAGGCGATTCTAATACGCATCCAGGTTTGTGAAGCACTCTCCTAATTCCTAGTCCTTGCCTCCAGGTTGACGTCTTACCTGATCTCCATTACATCCCCAGTTCCCTCTGATCCTTTTGCTCTGTATCATGTCTAGAGCTCTGCACTACCGGAAGAATTTGCCAGCTCACCAGCAACAGGGCCATGAAAATTCTAACTGCCTCTATGGTGCTAACTCAAATTTATCTCTTTAAATTTCTTTCAAGAGTAAACATGAATTCTTCAGACACTTCAGCAGCATTAATTTCCTCATTAATTTTATAAAGATCCATATGTATATGTACACATATGTGCCTATACCATGCAAATCAGGATATGACGATATACTCTGTGTAAAATCTAGATATTATATATCGACTTATACATGAGAGATGTTTATGAAACATTTAATTCAGAATTGTGAATGGAAATCAAAAATAGAACTAGGGACAAGGAATCCCAAAACATAACATTTGCACTAAAAGTCAACATGTAGTGTGTAAGTACTTTGATAAAAATTATTCTTAATGATAATGTACTGATTTTAAAGGGTAAAATATTAGTTTAGCATTTCGCATTTGTCTGCCATATTGCCAGAACTACTCACTATTTTTTCCTAAATTTCCTTTTAATCTCATTCTACATACTCTCTCGGTTGTTTTTTTGTTTGTTTGTTTTTTATGTCAAGGCTTTATTACATATAATAGTGATTATTTATTGTATTTAAGAATGATTATTTCCAAAAAATTTTACTACTTTCTTACACATTATTGCAGCCATTCTGAAATTCTTGCAGTTTCTCAAACATTTTATATACCCTGACTTCTGGGCCTTCAGGAATGCCATCTTTCTGGAATATTCTAAAATCATTCCTTCCTCTCCTGTTTATCTGACTTAACTTGACTATATCATTTATATCAGCTTGCATACATTTCTTCTGGGTTATAATATCTAAGATTAGGTGCTTCTGCTATTGTTATTTCAATAACTAGGGGCCCGGTGCACGAAATTCGTGCACGGGGGAGGGTGGGGGTCTCTCAGCGCAGCCTGCCCCCTCTCACAGGCTGGAACCCCTCAGTAGATGTCCTATGATGGCCCCAGACTGCCAGGCGCCTTTTGTGTGTGTGTGTGTGTGTGTGTGTGTGTCGCCACTGGGGACCTGCCCCCAGCAGCATCTGAGACTCAGAGCAGTCCTCCTGTGTGTGTCTACCTGCTGGGGGCCTGCCCCCAGGCACACCGTGGAGGCTTGGAGCAGGCACCCCCTCTATGTTGATCTCTCAAACTCTTGCCCTCCCCTGCATGTTGTTCTCTTTTTTGAGCTGTGGCCAGGGCTGGGTGCTGCCTGCCTCCCAAGCTTGCCTACTGTCCATCTTCCTCCAGCCACCAGGAAGCAGGGAAAACCCCACCTCATGGTCAGGCCAGCCTTTTCCTGCTTCCTGATCCCCGGAAGGGACCTGGGGAGCCACCAAGCAGGCCCCCAGCCCCCAAGAGGTTGCTTTCCTGCTCCCCAGTGCCCCCCAAAGAGCCTGGGGAGCTGCCAAGCAGACCGCTGACTCTTTCCCACTCGCCGGTCCCCTGCTGCCTTCCTTTCCCACTCCCCGGTGCCACCAAGGGGTCTGGGGAGCTGCCAAGCAGGACCCCGGCCCCTGCAGCCTTGCTTTCCTGCTCCCCAGTGCCCCGCAAAGGGCCTGGGCAGCCGCCAAGCAGGCCAAGACCCCCTCGCTGCCTCTTTCCCACTCACTGGTACCCTGCTGCCTTGCTTTCCCACTCCCCGGTGCCCTGCAAGGGGCCTGAGAAGCCCACCAAGCAGGCCGCTGACCCCTCACCACCTCTTACCGGCTCCCTGGTGCCCCTCAAAGGGCCTGAGGAGCCGCCAAGCAGGCCCCCGGCCCCCACCGCCTCTTTCCCGCTCCCCAGTGCCCCTCAAAGAGCCTGGGCAGCCGCCAAGCAGGCCGCCAAACCTGCTGCCTCTTTCCCACTAATGGGTCCTGGGTCCTGCGCTGTTCCGCCCTGCAGCCGCTCTGTGAACTAGGGAGGTCCCTCAGCCTGGCCTGTGTCCTCTCACAGTCTGGGACCCCTCTGGGAATGTCCACCTGCTGGTGTGCCTGACCAGCCTGGGTGAGGGGCTGATGGCTGTGTGCAGGCTGGCCAAGCCCCCCAGGAACATTCCTCACCCCATTGGGTTGTGGCCAGCGTGGGTGATGGGCTGATTGGCGCTTTCAGGCTTTAAGGCTGCCCACAGCTCCCACTGACCCAATGTCCCAGCAAGGCTGGCTGGACGCAGGTTCCTAGGGTTTGTTTATCTTCTATAATTGATATACCGTTCCTTTAAGCTGGCCTACTAACTACTAAAGAAGCCTCCTCTCTGCTTCACCTGGCGGTGTCTATAATGAGCCAATGTTACTCTTAGGCCTGCTGTTTCCTTCAGTTCCCGAGGATTCTATGATTGTTATTTTGTTATAAACGTGTGTTTTGCCTTGAGGCAGGATAGCAGAACGGGTGTTAGTTTCACTTTCACTCCTGCTGCGATGGAAGCTGCCGTTTACTCAGGTCCGTGAGTAGCGGCCGCCATGTTGGCTGAGTTAATTTGCATACAGCTGCTCTGATTGGGTGGTGGGCGTGGCTTACCCCGTCTTGGAGAAACGGTTAATTTCAATATTACTCTTTTATTAGTTAAGATACCTTATACTGCCTATACTTAATCTAAAAAAAGAGTAATATGCAAATTAACCATCACTCTGAGACACCTAGGCCACGCCCACCAGCAAGCCATGCCCACCAGCCAATCAGAGTGGCTGTATGCAAATTAACCCAGCCAAGATGGCGGCTGGCAGCCACAGAGCTAGAGCAAACAGGAGGCTTCTGTTGCACCAGCGATGGAGTTGAAACTGCCTGCCTAGGATGGCCGGACCTCTGCTCAAGGCAACAATGTTTCAATTATAGAAGATAAATAAACCCCAGAAACCTGATTCTAGCCAGCCTCGCTGGGATGTTAGGTCAATGGGAGCTGTGGGCAGTCTGAAAACGGCCCTCAGCCCCTCACCCAGACTTGCCACCCCCCCCATGGGGTGAAGGTCCCCACTGGGGGGCTTGACCAGCCTACAAATAGCCATAAGCCCCTCACCCAGGCTGTCCAGGCACGCCAGCAGGTGGACATCCCCTTAAGGGTCCCAGACTATGAGAGGGCACAGGCTGGGCTGAGGGACCCCCTCCCCACATGAGTGCACAAATTTTTATGTACCAGGCCCCTAGTCATAATATAAATATATTTTGAAATCACTTGTTTAATTATAATAAATGCTTTTACTACCAGACTGTAAGCACTCTGAGAAATGAGTTGAACATTGTATTCCAAATGCCTAGTACTTCTCATTCATTCATTCTTTCTAGGTGATGTATCTCTAAAAATTAGAACTCTATATAAAAAGTTCTCAAAATATTTTGAATGAATAAAATTTGAAGTAGCTTTTTCACTCTGTTTTACAGAATAGGAATCTGAATTTAGAGATGTTAATCGCCTGTTCAAGGTCACAAATTAATCTACATATACAAAAGCCTAAGCAAAATCTGACTCTTCAACCATCCAACCAGTAGCTATGATGTGCACTGACCACCAGGGGGCAGACACTCAACACAGGAGATGCCATGCTGCAGTGATTTGGCAGCTGTGGTTCTCTGGTGATGCACCCAGAACCAGAGAGGAGGGAGCCCGATTCTGGAGTGTATCACCCAAGAACCACCCTCTCGTAATCCTGGACTTCTTGGGGGATTTTGGAGAGCTGGTTTTGGCCTGATCCCCACAGCCAGGCTGAGGAATCCCACTGGTGCAGGTACCCATGCACCAGAACTCTAGTTAGTAATAAGGTGAGAATTTGAACTTATGTTTGCCTAATTACAAAGCCTATATTCTCTATATACAACATTATGTAAGATGTATAAAATGAAGTTTAATGTAACAACAATGAAAGAGCAAAGAATGAGGACAATTTGTGGTACACTGTTCTCTTATGATTTTTTCCAAAATTAATTTACTTATTGAATTTTTGAAGTGTGTCCTATGTAAGTAACAAGTATTAACAGCCACAACTAGTATCAGTAACAAGATATGTTATATATATTCTCAAAGGCTATCTAATCTAATAAAAGAGTAATATTGAAATTGACCATTTCTTCAGGATGCCTAAGCCACGCCCACCAGCCAATCAGAGCGGCTGTATGCAAATTAACCCAGCCAAGATAGAGGCCAGCAGTCACAGAGATAGAGTAAACAGGCGGCTTCTGTTGCACCAGGAGTAAACTGTCTGCCTAGACCAGCTGGGCCTCTCTCTGCTCAAGGCAGCATTCTTTCAATTATAGAAGCCACAGAGCTGAAGCAAACAGGAGGCTTCGTTACCTGCCTAGGCCTGGCTTAAAGCAACAGTATATCAATTATAGAAGATAAATAAACCCCAGAAACTGATTCCAGCCAGCCTTGCTGGGACGTTGGGTCAATAGGAGCTGTGGGCAGCCTGAAAGCCTGAAAACGCCCCTCAGCCCGTCACCCAGGCTGGCCACACCCCAGTGGGGTGAAGGTTCCCACTGGGGTGCTTGGCCAGCCTGCAAACAGCCATCAGCCCCTCACCTAGGCTGGCCAGGCATGCCAGCAGGTGGACATCCCCTGTGGGGTCCCAGACTGCCAGAGGGCACAGGCCAGGCTGAGGGACACCCCGAGTGCACAAATTTTTGTGCATCGGGCCCCTAGTATTCCTATAACCTGTGTAATTTTAAAAGTTATTCCTAATAGCTATATTTAATTACATATTAAATAGGTAAAAAAAATCAGAATTAGATTTAATGGAAGGGATAAGCCATAGAAAGAATTAAATTTTTCACCTTTTTCAAATATATTCTATCTTTTTTTTAAGACTGTATTATCAGCATGGTATAATGAACAAATAAAGTATCTTGGAATCAGATTTCACTCTTACACTTACTGTTTACACAATGTATCCTCAGGCATGTTACACTGTTTTCTTTTACAAAATGAGGTTAGCAATAACAATTCCTGTGCTGTTGGTTAGAATGTAGGAAATACTTGTATGTGGCTAGCCTGGTATATCATACTCAATACTAAATAATAATACATAATATATTACTGTTTCTTTCAGATTTACACTCTTCTAACCCAGGAGCCCTATAATGTTCCTTCCTTGCTATTTATTTTAACTTGAATCTCCATACACTTAAGCATGAAGGTCAAATTCACATATATAGAATGTGAACTAATATTTTCAAATGTATGACGACTGGATTTTGAGACTTCAGTAATCAGTTACTTAGAAATATCTATTTTGTGGTCAAGGAGGAAGAAGAAGTAAGAAAATTCTTAGGGCTTAAATGAGCTGAGACAGGAAAGAAACATAAATTGGATCTGAAGACTACCTCATTGGGAAACACTCTCCTAGGCTTTGTATACTGGATAAATATAAGTACTACACCAACCACGATTGCCCTTCAGAGAGAGGGGAAATTGTTGTAATTTACATAATAGCATACATATCACCTGGCAATAAATTTTAAGTGAAAGATATAATAGATAAATTGAGCACACTACCTGCAAAAATAGAAGATTTTTAACAGTCCATTAATCCATAATAAATATTTGAAGAGGGTGAAGTAACTACAGAAATAAAATATAGTTTTCTTGCTGTAATTGTAATGTGATAAAATGTAAGCCGTTTTGGTTTATAATTTTTCCTTTTTCAGAGTAAATAGGGTCATCTTTTTAAGTGCCTTGCAATTTGTGGCCCAAAGGAAGAACAAAAGTTTAAATTACATTTATGTGAAATCAAGAAAAAAAATATTATTTATAACATTAAAACCTTTGCCAAATACTCCATAAAAACTCATAATTGTATTTTGTTAGAACAAGGATCCAGAAAAAAATGAAATATTTAGATATGATTTACAACTTTTAAATTAATGCTAATATAGAAGGACAAGGGCAATGTTAAATTTGTTTTAAGAACTTTGGTTCTGTTTTATTTTTAGGGGTAAAATATATTATCATTAGACATCATTTTTCTATCTCCACCAGGGACCAGTGATAGAATATGGAAGAATTATAGATACAGTATTTTCCAATATTACTGGAAAATTAGGGGCCCTATATTTAAATTTCCTGATGACCCTAGATTTAATATTTGATGGAACTCTTTATAAATAATATGGCACATTTGACTACACTAATAAACAGAGAAGAGCCAAATATAACTTTAACATTTCTTTTTTTGTAAGTGTTTGTGTGTTTTTTTTTTTCTGAAATTCAGTTATTGTGTTTTATTGGAATGCTGCAATAATCCCAGAGTTATTCAGGTGATGAACCCTGTTTTGTTTTGTTGTTATTGTTTTGTTTGTTTGTTTGTTTCGTTTTTTTTGGAGGGGTGGTTTGCTGTGTTAATGGCTTTCGGGCTCTTGTATATTTTTCAATGAGGATTCTCCTGACTTTTGGTCTTTTTGGACAAGAGATCCTGTTACAAACCAAGAATCTGTATGTAACCAGAGAAGCTGTGTGATTTACCCAAGGTCACCCTGCTTCGATAACAAAACAGGGATAAAACATTAGTAACTTATTTTCTTACACGTGTCCCTTCAATTAATGCCTTTGTTCTTTTTAGTCGCTTGCCATTCTAGCTTCCAAGTTTTTTTCTTCATATAATTTTCCTCTGGGTCATATAAACTAATTCAGACTATGAGGTTACCAAGAGAAATGATGTAACTCGTGTCATGTAAAAAATAAATCAGAAATGAAATGGAATTACTTAAAAACATATTATACACATATATGTTTCTCCTGACCACTGTGGGAGAAGGGGTATCACTCATTTTGTTAAAGATTGAAGATACACAGGATTTTAGAGTATCTTATTCATTTTGTAGGATGTTTGTTTGTTTACCCTTTGAGAGCTAATTTGCAGATTTCTTTTTACTTTTTCTTAGAATTAGAATCTAAGAAACTGAAATAAAAATAAAAATCTTAAAGGTCAAATGGAAAACATTCTAACCAGTAAAATACCCACCAAATATCAGAAATTTCCAAATGTTGGGGCAGTTTTTTCTTGTAAAGCTTGTGATGTTGGTGTATATGCTTCTAAGTTTACAGGAGAGAGATTTAAAAAGGTGTATCAGCCAGTTATACAGGCAGTCCTCTGGTTATGTCAGACTCATGTACATCGTTTTGTGGTTATGTCGCCATCTCCCATTTATTTATTTAAAAAAAGTTCCATCATTTCGACATGTGTACATATGTGCTTTATGTTTTTTATTATTTATTTACCCCAAGTAAAGGTCAGGAATTGTTATCTTTCTTATAAATGTTTCTGACTGTTTCACTTCTTTACTGCTGTGTCTGTGCTCCATGTGAGTGACGTAGGTGCTTAAGTAGGTGGGTTCCGACTTACGGAGAAAATCATGTTTAGTTGCCGTAGGAACAGACCTCCGGTGTAACACGAGGACCTACTATAGATGCAAAATTATGTAAAGTTGCTTTTTTAAAAAACTAGATCTCATCATATCTTAGAGTCTGCATTTAGTTGTTTACTCACTGAACCATAATTTGTAGATACTAGTGCTTTGTTTCATGTCTGCTGTTCAGCTTCTGAACATGAGATACACTTATCAAAGGAAGAAAACGTATTTGGGCAACATTCATGTTGATTCTTGACACATAAATGTAAGTTTTCATTACCTTGTTGGTTAACAAAAGAAAACTCTCTTAGAAGTATTGATTAACTCACACCTTGGGCATTTTCACTTTTCTTTCCAATGCTTTATTTTTTATGTTAGAAGATTTGTTGGTTTGCTGTATGATGTAGTCCATCCTTTGATAGAGTCTTACATCTCTACATATCAGTGATTGCCTCCTTCTTACATCTATCTTTGAATAATACTTGGGCTCTAATCATACTTTTCGGTATTCAAAAAAGTTAAACTCATTCTAAAATTTATATGACAAATAAACTAATTTTATTGAGTTGCTTTGTTTTGTTTTTACTTTCAACTTACGGTGTTGACATCTCCCCGAGGCAAAGTTAGATCTAACTCTCCTAGTTTGGCTCTCTGTATTCAGAAAAGGCCTTTTTTTTTTCTTTTAAAACATATGCCCATGACTTTGTAGCACTGGATCATGGAGCTTCCTCCAGCTGTTACTCTCTGAGAGGAGGCTGAGTCCCTTGGTGCAGACAGCTGACATCTATTCCTTTTACTCGCAGTATCATGAATCCAAAAAGTCCTTCATCAGATGATTATCCTTGGTTTTCAGTCACTGGAAAGAGCTAATTTAAAAGATATTAAAAGTATGTGTATCCTATGTCCTTAAGAAGTCGCTGTCACTATATGTGTTTATCTGATGTTTCCTCTGTATCATTTGTGGAAAAATAGGAGTGGAGCTCTGATTAAATTAGCAAATGAGCTACAGAGAAAGTCAAGCACAGTCTATATCATCTTTCCTACTGGATGTGTTTATATCTTTCACAGAATTCCCAACTTGTGAGCCACTAACTCAATTCATATGCAAAAGTGGAAGGTGCATTAGCAGCAAATGGCACTGCGACTCTGGCAAGTACCGAATGAATGCTCACTGTGCTGCGCTGATTTGCTTGGGGGCCTGTCTGTGCTGCTTCACCTCCTTCAGAGTGGTTTGCAGGGAGACATGCAGAGTCGGGCACAATGGCTGGAAGGAGTGGTGAGAGGGCAGCTGGCAGACGGACAGGGATTAGCATTGAGGAGCATGGAGCTCAATATCTGTCCCATGGGGATGTGATAGGCATTTGTTTTCTGTTATTATGCCGGACACAGTCTAAGTCTACAAACATGAAGTCAAAAGAGGGCAATGGAAGAAATGACCCGGGCAATTCAGATTTTCCAAGGTGTACATGAAAATGCTCTGTAACCCAGGACGGAGTAGTGTATAAATTATTATATAATTATCCGGATGGTCTCAGTCTGTCACCTTGCTGTTTATGTTCAAATGATGTGATTTTTTTTCTTATACTCCTTCATATTTCATCCTAAATTATGCCAACTACAGATAAATGCATTAGATATAATCAGTGCATCCTCAGCTATTGATTTCAATGTAACCTGTTTTCACTTTATATTTCTCTCCCTTCCCTTTCATAATAGTTGTTAATAAAAAATATAAATCATTGCTAATGATAGTGTACAACAATTTCCCAGCATAAACACACACTTAGGAGCTAGTAGGGGGAGAAGGGTTACACAGTGGCCCTCGTGTTGGAGACTGGGGAATGAGGGATAGAATGGAAGATATAAATTCTGATGCATGGATACGGTAGTCAAAATGATAACTTTCCACAATAATTATGTTGCTAACTATAACATTTCATGAAATTCCTACAGTCACCATTGTCGTCCCACTTCATAATTATGTCATGCTGCTTAGATTTATTCAGTAAGTGATTGATCAGTTCTGAGTGAAATAGAAATTAAGCTTCAATATTCAAAGTCAGGATTTTCCCTTCTTAATTTAGTAGTTGTATCAAAACAGAAAATAATTTCTCACTGTTCATGGGAACTGTTGACCACGCATTTGGTGTGCCTTTTTCAACAACAAAATAAAACTCTGATGGGAAAAAGCACTTAGATATTCCGTAATAAAACGTCTCTCCCTGGATCAATTTTCCCTGGGTTTACATTGACCTTTCTCTCCAGATGATGACTGTGGGGACGGGAGTGATGAAGTTGGCTGTGTTCACTCTTGCCTTGACCATCAGTTCAGATGCTCCAGTGGCAGATGCATCCCAGGCCATTGGGCCTGTGATGGTGACAATGACTGCGGAGACTTCAGCGATGAAACCCAAAGCAATTGCACCAAAGAAGGTTAGTCATTTTATGAATTCATGAAATCTCATTCTTAAGCGATATCATATTTGGAGTATTTCAGAGTGAATATTATGTAAAAACTAGTGACCTGGTGCGTGGATTCATGTACATTGAAAGGAAGTTAAGTAGAAGGTGCTGGCAGGGTGGGACTGGGGTCCCTCGGCCTGGCCTGCAGATCAGGCTGAAACCAGCTCTCTGATATTCCCAGAGGGGTCCCTGAGTGCAAAAGAGCACTCTGCAAAGTTGCTGTCGAACAGGGAGTGGACCACAAACACAAGTGTGCAGTGCCGTCAGTGCCCCAGCAACAACACAACCCACTGCTAAAGGTGGAATCAGGAATCAGGCTCTCTCCTCTTTGGTTTCAGGGTGTGTCACCCAAGAACCACCACTGCCAAGTCACTGCAGCTTGGCAGCTCTTGCATTGAGCCTCTGCCCCCTGGTGGACAGTGTGGGTCATAGCAACCAGTCAGATAGCCGGACACTTAGAATGTTAGCCTTTTATATATATAGATAGATACATTGCTTATCAGAAAAAAATATATATATCTGTATATAAAATTGTGTAAAATAATGTGCTGATCTCTTTCCTTTCACTCTTTCCTTTCTCTGGTTTCTCACCTTAATTATATTTTAACTAAGGGCCCAGTGCACAAAATTCGTGCACGGGGGTCAGGGGACCGGTTCCTCAGCCCGACCTGCACCCTCT